>JASVEL010009427.1:0-22769 GCA_032618575.1 Nicotiana noctiflora
CAATAATCTCTCCACCAAGTCTTGGCGGATCCTGCAAGCCTGAATGTACAGAAGTCAACTCCATTTGTCTCCACGATCCCCATAGTCTTGAGAATCTCATGGCAACTGAATAAGAAATCCTGAGGATCCTCTGATGTGGCACCGCTGAAAGTAGTGGTAAACAGCTTGGAGAACCGATCAAGTCTCCATAAGGAATCAGAAGTCATGGCCGCTCCATCTCCGGCATGAGCCGTGGTACTCGACTGAGTGGCCACAGCTGGCTGAACCACTGGTGCCTGAGGCTGAGGAACTACTGGCTCCGGAGTACGAGCAATAGGAGTCTGGGCACCTCCTCCAGCCTGAGAAGCGGTTGGTGCAACTGATAATAAACCTGCTCTGGCAACACTGTCCATAAATCCTGCTATCCTGACCAAAGCCTCCCAAAGATCCAGGGTAAATAAGGCCTCTCCTGGGACCTGAGCTTGGCCCATTGGAGTTGCTGGGACTGGAACCTCCTCACCAGTCTCAATATGAGGCTCCACCTCTGGAGTAGCTACCGGGGGCTGAGCTCTACCCCTACCACGGCCTTCGATACGGCCTTGGCCCCTGCCCCTCACGGGAGCTTCCTGGGGCTCGGGCTACTGTCAGCAGACGAATGAAGAAGCGCGTGTCCTCACCATCTGCGAAAGGACAGAATAGAAATTCAATCGGTATTTGAGGAACAAGTCGCACGACAAGAGAGAACAAATGAGAGACTCTTTCCTAACTCAATAGACTCTGGAGGACAAGTACAGACGTCTCCGTACCTACCTCTCAAACTCTACTAAGCTTGTTCGTGAGTGGTGAGACCTATGCAACCTAGAGCTCTGATACCAACTTGTCACGACCCGGATTTTTCCCCCAATATCGGGATCGTGATGGCGCCTACTCGTGGTAGCTAGGCAAGCCACCGTATTCATACTATCCTGTTTTTAACACAATTTTAATTAAATAAATGCGGAATACTTTATCGAAATGGAATTATAAAGTGAAAATCATACTGAAATCCTCTACCCAAGACGTGGAGTCACCAACTCACGAACTACTATGGAATACTACACATAAAAGTCCGAAGGAAATATAACATAATTCTGTTTGTCTCGGAACAAAGAGACTACAGCTAATAACATAAATAAAGAAAGAGACACCGGGCCTGCGGACGCCTGCAAGCTACCTCGGTCTCAAATATGATTAGCTCCCACGCAATCGATTTACTGCTGCTGCTGCTCCTGATCGTAACCTGGACCTGTGCAAAAACGCACAGAAGTGTAGTATCAGCACAACCGACCCCATGTGCTGGTAAGTGCCTGGCCTATCCCGGCGAAGTAGTGACAAGCCTAGGACCAGACACCCACATAAACCTGTGCAATTCAATATATATATATGTGTATACCGCAAAATAACAAGAAATAACCAAGTATTAACACCATAAAGAATATCTCAAAGAATTCAACAATTAATCACAGTTAATAAATTTACAAGGAAAAACAAAGTATAATGTAAACACAAGTAATATCAATTCAAGAAATAGCAAGCAGTTGCACGCGGCATCACCCTTCGTGCTTTTACTCTCATCCTCACCAAATAAACAAATAAAGAACACGGCATCACCCTTCGTGCTTTTACTCTCATCCTCACATTCATAGTACGGCATGATCCTTCGTACATGGTTCAATAACAGGGCACTGCATGATCCTTCGTGCATAATCAATAAATAAACATGGCACGGCATTAACCTTCGTGCATAAATAAATAAACATGGCACGGCATCACCCTTCGTGCATTATCACTCTTCCTCACCCAAATAACAATCACGGTTAAGGGCAAAGAAAGAAACAGTAATTCATAAACCGTCCCATCAAGGGCAACCAATAATTATCTTCACAATAAGTCCCAACAAGGGAAAACAATAACAATTCATCTGTAATATATCTCAAAATAATCATTTTTCAACGACTCACGGTCATACTAGACGCCAATGTATGGATGCTCGTCACCACAGCCCATACACCGCACTCGATCACATAACACATAACACATAATCCTATTCCCTCAAGCTAGGATAGAACAAACACTTACCTCGAATGCTTATGAACAATTCACTCCGTGGAAATGTCTTTTCTTTCAATTTGGCTCCAATCCAACCGTATCTATACACAATTGATTTAATATCATCAATTCTACTCAACAAACTAATTCTTAAGACCAAATACAACTTTTACAACATTCTGCACGGAATAGTGAATTTCAACCCCGGGCCCACATGGTCGGAATTTGGGGTTAGGACCAAAATCCGGTTACCCATCCCCCCACGAGTTCATGTATATAATTTGTTTCAAAATCGGACCTCAATTCGAGGTCCAATTCCCCAATTTATGAAAAACCTATTTTCTAACAAAAACAAGAATTTTACCATGAAAATCTTTGATTTCTTATGAAAAACATGATTAATGATGTTAGGAATTGGAAGAATTAAGTAAAAAGTGACTTACAATCGTTTTGATGAAGAAGAAATCCTTGAAGAATCGCAAATGGGTGTTTTGGTTTTGTAAAAAGTGAAGAAATGACTGAAATTCGTGATTTACAGGTCTCTGTGTTCGCATTTGCGAACATGGGTTCGCAATTGCGAACCCCGACCAACTTCCGGAGTTTGAAAAATAAGCTAAGGCTGGGAAGTTCGCATTTGCGAACACAGGAAGAATATTGGGAAGTTCGCATTTGCGAACTAATGTTCGCATTTGCGAACACATGCTGTATAAGGCAGTGTTCGCATTTGCGAACAATGGTTCGCATTTGCGAACCAAGGAAGTATGGGGAATGTTCGCATTTGCGAACTTTTGTTCGCATTTGCGAACATAGGCAGGCACTGGGGACCTTCGCAAATGCGAACAATTGTTCGCATTTGCGAACAAGGCTGGGTCAAAGGGGGCTTCGCATTTGCGATAAAGGTTCGCATTTGCGAGCCTTGCCTTACACTGTCCCCTTCGCAATTGCGAGAAATTCTTCGCAATTGCGAAGCCAACAACTGGGTGAAAAACCAGCAGTTCAAAAATTCAGAATTTCATCCAACGGCCTATCAAATCTTTACCCGAGCCCCCGGGCTCCAAACCAAACATGTACATAACCTCAAAAACACATTATGAACTTGTTCGTGTGATCACATCGCCAATATCACTTCGTTTTAATCAAATCAAGCCTCAAACTCATGATTTTCATACTTTTGATTTTCAAAACTTCTTAACTTGGAACTCAAGGTCCAAAACATCTCAAACGACATCCGAATGTCACCAAACTTTACAAAAATCACATATATAATATTTAAGACTTGTACCGGACGTCGGAACCAAAATACGAGCCCGATACCAAGGTCAATTAATTCATTTCCTTTAATAATTACATCAAAAACAATTTCATAGAAAAATTCATAACTTGGGCTCTAGGCCTCAGAATTCGACTCCGGACACATGTCCAAGTCCCATATTTTCCTACGGACCTCTCGGGACCATTCAATCTCGGGTCCGGATCCGTTTACCAAAAATGTTGACCGAAGTCAACCATATCAATATTAATATCATTTTTATCCAAATTTCTCATAGAATTCATATTTTCTATCACAAAATCTTTCCGGCTACATGCTCGGATCGTGCACGTAAATCGAGGCAACATAGAATGAGGTTTTCAAGGCCTCGAAGCTCAAAATGATTAATTAAATAAGTGATGACCTTTTGGGTCGTCACACCAGGTAGTCGCGTTCGCGATGGCCAACCATTTCCTCCATCGCGTTCGCGTACCGCTCCCCGCGATCGCGTAGTATTAAATTTGAACCCAACCCTTTCCTATACGCGTTTGCGTGGCTGTTCCCGCGTACGCGTAGACCAAATTGTAAGCCCTCGGAATTTTCTCTTCGCGTTCGCGACAGGCCCTATGCGAACGCGATGTGTAACCTCGTTTCTTCATCGCGAACGCGACCGGGGTGTCGCGAACGCGATGAAGAAATTATTGCCCAGTGAATTTAATCCCAAAACAGAACACTTACGGGATTTTTCCCATTTTCACAAAAACTCTCTCTTCTCCACAGCTTCTTGGGCGATTTTTGAGCGATTCTTCATCAAACTTCTTGGGTAAGTGATTCTTAACTCGTTTTCTTCATTTTCCATCAATATTATTTGAATTCCTAAGCCTAATTAGGTGTAAATGGGTAGAAAAATTGAGAATTGAGTATAGTAAGGGTTTTCAAAGAATTTGCGATCTAGAGCTCGTTTTGGAGTCGAACTTAAGAACAAATTGTATATTTGAACTCATGGAAGATTGGGTGAACTTATTTTGGTTCGAAACTTGAGTTTCGATTATGTGGGCTCGGGGTCGATTTTTACTATTCCGGGCAGAATGTTGTAAAAACCATATTTAGCAATATGAACTAGTTTGTTAAGTAGAATTGATGATATTAAATCAATTGTGTATAGATACGATTGGATTAGAGTCAAATTCAAAAGGAAAAGGCATTGTTACGGATTGAATCGTTCGTAAACTTTCGAGGTAAGTGTTTGTTCTATCCTAGTTTGTAGGAATAGGAATTCAGTTATGAATAAATTATTGATTAAGAGTTATTGGTGTTATGCCGGTAATGAAGATAAATTGTTGAAATTATTATCAATTATTGGTTTAAAACCGGTAATTATAAATATTGTTGATATAGAGATTATTGACTAAATGCCGGTAATATATATATTTATGAATTGGGATCGTGTGGCGCGCCGACCACTTATATATTTATGAATTGGGATCGTGTGGCACGCCGACCACAAAGTGACTTAAATCTTGGCATTGGCCATAGTTGCCGGTAGCCTATTGATATAATTGGGAGCGGGTGGTACGCCTACCACAAGATATAATTATTGATATAATTGGGAGCGGGTGGTACGCCTACCACAAGATGTAATTATTGATATAATTGGGAGCGGGTGGTACGCCTACCACAAGATATAATTATTGATATAATTGGGAGCGGGTGTTACGCCTACCACAAGATGTAATTACTGTGATAGTTGGGAACGGGTGGTACGCCTACCACGAGATATGAAATGAGAAAGGAATTGAGACATGAAAGTAAGATTTATTCTGTTGATTATATTAGTCTGGATATCACGAGTTATTGACTATTATTTCTGAGCAGAGTCTTTCCTTATAATTTATTGTATATATATATATATATATATATATATATATATATATATATATATATATATATATATATTGTAACTGTACAGGTTTATGTGGGTGACTGGCCTTAGCTTTGTCACTAGTTCGCTGGGATAGGCCAGGCACTTACCAGCACATGGGGTCGGTTGTGCTGATACTACACTCTGCGCTCTTTTTGCGCAGATACAGGTTACGGACAGCAGCAGCGGCAGTAGCGACTTGTGGATTTTCCGACTATTGAGATTACGAGGTAGCCTTGCAGGCGTCCGCAGGACCCGTTGTCTCTTCTATCTATGCTTTTCATTCCGTTATCTCATGTAATCGAGATAAACAGCTTGTATTTTCTTTCAGACAATTATGTGTATTATTCTTAGAAGTTCGTGAGTATTGTGACACCAGTCTTGGGTAGTGTATCATGTTTGGGTTTTCTTTATCATATTTGACTAAGTCTTCCGCTAATTTTGATTATTCTGCTGTAATTTATATGTTTTAATAATAAGAATTTGTTAATTAATGGAGGTGTAATTAATATTTGGCTTGCCTAGCTTCCATTTAGTAGGCGCCATCATGACCCCCGATGGTGGGAAATCCGGGTCGTGACATTACATGTACCTATTAAATTATCTTGTTAATTCTTGTAACTTTGGGGTAGACTTTGCACTTAATAGATAGGGTGTTTTAGCATTATGGAAGGCACACTTGAAAAAAGTAATACTTCTACGTCTATCTATTCTTGTTATGTCTCAATAGCAATAGTCTTGTGGCTTTATTTTATAATTAATAATAATTTTAGCTATATTTCATAGTAGGTTCTTTGCACAAATACTTTAGTTTATTTATATAATCTCCGCAAACTTAACTTAATCCGAGTTTTGTCTATGGAAATTTTCTATCCAGTTTTCTTCCCTAATCCGAGTGCTTTCCTTCTCTAATCATATGTTCTTAAAGATGGTGCTTTTCTATTACTTATGCTCTTAGAGCTATGCTTTTAGTTCTTTTACAGAAAATCAAACATGTCCGTGGTGATTCGATTTCATGGCGGTGGGAATTGAGTATTAACAAGTCCGTCATCTATCCTACCCATATCTATCATAAGATGGCCACGGCATCAGGGTGGATGGAGCTATCGGTTTGGTTGGAGATATTAACTTTCATCGTAATATTAATATTGATGCAAGTAGTATCTTTTTCTCGTACCGACTTGTTTTACCTTCACTTGTAGTGCTTGTTCGTTTCGATTATTAGTGGATTTCATTTGGTGTTACTTTTCAAAGGATACATGGACTAGATATCTAAGGTTTGATCCAATGGTGCAAGTGGTTCTGAAGAAATAAGTGCCTCCTTGGTGTGGTATTTGTTTTTTGGGAAGATGCAGAGCAAGTTTTTAGGTCTTGGACTTTAGGTATTGGGTATTTTGCTATCTCACAACTTTCTTAAAACTGCTATTATAATTTATATGGAAGGTCCCAGTTAACTTAATTCCTTTCTTAAGTGTATGTATTTTGCTTTCATTTGTTTTATTCCAGATGCTTATGTCTGTGATAATCCAGCTGATGAGAGTTCATTCAAGGATGGTGTGGAGCAAGGAGTAGTTACAAGACACTTAATATTTTAAAGCTAAAGGATGAGATTTTATCCTCTGTTCTTGGTGAGATAACATGCTATGTTCGTGGAAAAAGATACGGAAAGAAGCCTCCTAAAAAGAGTAACATTCAGCAGGCAAGCATAGAGGCCAGCGTGTCTACTATTGATCTTGTGCGTCAAGAGATGAACGCCAAGATGGATAGGAAGTTGCAAGAAGAACGTTAACAAATGGTTGTTGAGTTGCGAAGAATTATGAAAATTTAGTTGAAAAGGAAGTTGACAGAGGAGCGTCAACACGCAAATGCAGAAACAGACAAGAGGATCACTCTAGAAGTGGAGAAGAAGATTCTTGAACAATTTTCTAGTTTCTTGACCAGAATGCAACAATAACCGGTACTTGCTCCGTTCCTTCTTAACAATTCTTCTTCCTTCTTAGCATTTCTTCTTCCTTTCATCTGTAATGACTTCATGTTTAGGGGTTTAGTAACCACCAGGCATTGTGGTGTTTTCTATGATGGTAACCTTCTGATTTTCTTGTTTGGTTCTTCCTGAAAGCAGTGACATTAGATTCTCTTTTCCCTCTGATGATGGTGGTCTAGTGGCCAACATAGATGTTATTGTCATTTTTTAATAAGGTAGATATTATTGTCATTTTTTAAGTTAAATTTGTTTCCCTCAACTTTCATCTCAGTTCTCAGAAAGTAAATTAGTCCTGTTTGACTTTGGTTCTCTTTTTTCATGGTGCTTCTTAAGGCATGGCTTTCAGCCGATGTATAAAAAAAGGGAAAACAAAGGAAGACTTGTGTTTTACTGATCATTCTAGTTTGAAGTTTAGTTATTAACTGAATGAGAACAGAAGGAATGTTCTATTCTTTTAGTAAATGCAAATACTAACAGTACACTTAAAGTTAACTACATGGCTATCATTTAGTTGAAACATATCAGTTGTTTTGGTTGGTTTCTCTTTTCCAATGTGTTTATGTGATTCTGTAGCTCTTGAAATATCATCGTAATAATTCCTTGTTAACATTCATGCCTGTTTGATCATACCTGTGAGATTCAGTGTATAAGTATGTCTATGAAAATAACTAAACTTCATTATAACGAATCTCTACAACTGGTTGTGTATGTGTTATGCTAGCCTAGCCTAAGTTGTCCTTAAGAGCTCGCTATATCTGTGCATCCTCTCTTGGTTATGCCATCTAAAACTAGAACTTCACCATGTTTGGACTAATCTATTGAACCTGTTTAAGTGGACTCACTCTCCTACTACTACAAATGTGCATGCTTAATATGAAATAATCTCTGAACCCCTGTAATTAGTGTGTTGGTCTGATGTTATACTCTACTATGTTGTAGTCTGGCACTCTTTAAGAATGACTCATGTGTATGTTTATGTATCTCCCAATGTTTCTGCACTTATTCTTGTTTTGAAACTGATCTTTGCTTGTCCTCCATACATATGTTGTGCTCTCATGTCGTATGGTTATATAAGGAAACTTGAATTTTGTTAAGCCTTTACAAGTTGATTGTGGTTGACTAATAGACTTAAGATGAATCTTCTTATGTTATATGTTCTACCTGAGTATAATATTATGCCTTAACTCTTAATATATAAACCTAGTGTGAATATGAGATTAGCAATCTTTTAAGGAGAAAGTGATCATTTGTTAAGTTGAGACCAACTTGCTTATTTAAATACCCCTGCGAATGTTCTTTAAGGATTCCATATGAAGCTATTAACCCATACATATAATGGAAGTTAAGATTCACGTACTATGCATGACCTCCTAATTAATATGAACATAATATGAAAAGCTATTAAGGTGTTATAAGTGAGGATTCTTGTAAACTTGAACTTATCAGCATGTTAGTGTATCTTCTTACTCCTTGATCACATGACTTAATACTGGGACTCTTAAAATAGTCTAATGATGGATTTTACTTTGTCTGCACCTATAATTGGTTTCTTTCAGTACTTTTGAGCATATTAAAAGTGTTTGATAGTGTACTACACCAGTAGCAAAAAAAAAATATTAAGGGTCGTTTAGGAACAAGTTTAGAATTTGAAGTGTTGCCTTGGTGTATATATTTAAAATTTTAGAAAATAATTCCCCCAAAAGCAGTATTTGTAGATTATGTTGCCTATTCAAGTAATCACATTTTTTTGCTCAGACCCTATTATTAAGTTTCCAAGTGTATTTTCTTTGATAAAATTATATAAAATAATTTCTGAAATGCGTGAGATGCCACTAGGTCCAACTTGGTTGAATTGGGTTTCTTTGGTTGGTACTATGAAATAAGATTATAAGATGTGACTGAAAATGCTATCTTGTGGAAAATGAATTCTTACTTTTGGTTAATGAATAATACTATATCAGACTATACCTTGAGGCAAACCATGATGTCTTTTTCATGAAAAAATTGGAACAACCGATTCTGCTTTAATATTCTACTTGTATATCTTATTGGAAATATTCTGTCTGTAATTCATTCCATTCATGTTTATTGGACAGATCGCTTGTTTCAGTCACCCACATACATCAATATGATTAAAATCAGTTGTACAAGACTTGTGTGTTCTTATTTGGTAACACATATGATTGCATAATGTTGTTGGTGAAAAGATGATTATTTCTGCAACTAGTAAATGCTGTAAGCAGTGCACATTTTATAAAACAATGTTAAATATAAATGTAGCCATTTTTTTAAATAATTGAGCATGAGATTTTATGCTTAATTCTATAATTTGCCTCATTAATACAACAAAGCTATTTCTTGTAATATGCCTCATTATAACTATTATTTTCTCTGATTCTTCACTTTCAATATTCTATTTTTCTAACAGGGACAGGGCACGTAAACACGTGATATCATTCAAGGATGGTGTCGGGCAAGGTGCTGTTACAAGACACTTAATATGTTATTGTTTTTGGGATATATATATGCGTACAATTACAATGCACAATCAAGTGTCGGGTAGTATATATGTAATTGACTTTTTAGTATGATAATATTTATAATATTCGGCTTGAGAAATTCTTTTGGTGTTTGTCAAGCATTATTGGTTGCTTTAATATTTTAGTGGCGATATAGTTTTCTGTTGCGATATACAAGTTGCCACAAAATGTTAATTTATTTTGACTTTAGTCGCTACAGAAAACATGGTGTCTTTCATGGTTAAATCTTTTGTGGCAGCTTTAGTCGCTACTAAATGATATTTATAGTGGCGACATAATCTTGCCACTGAACATAAATATTTATTGTGGCCACTTTAGTCGCTACAAACAAAAATTTACAGTGGTGCCATAAAGTTGCCACTGAACATAAATATATTTTGTGGCGACTATAGTCGCTACAAATGAAAATTTATAGCGGCGTCATAAAGTTGCCACTGGACATACAAAGTTTTTTGTTGCAACTTTAGTCGCTACTAAAGAATATTTATAGTGGCGACTCATCGAATATTTGTTCTTGTGGAATAGTTTTTTGTAGCATTTTTGCCAACCTTTTGTGGCAACTATGTCGCCATTAAAAGAGTCGCCACACATAACCTTTAGTTACGGTTTTCTTTGTGGCAACACAAACGTCGCCACTAATAACGTTTAGCAGCGACTTTCAGGGATGTTGTGGCTACATTAGTCGCCACAATAAGGGTTTCCAACAATTTTCTAAGCCCAATTCTTCCATTGTAATCCCCCTTTTGTTTCTTCTTCTCTTTTATTCACTTTGGCTATATGACCGCCATATGTTATTCTATTTCTCCTGTCCTTTGAAGGACCCATTATCATTGTGCCATTTAACACGAGAAGCTGGTAATTAGCTTTCAACTGGCAATATCTTGTAGACAAGTTTTAAGCAAATGAAATGCAATGACCCTGAATTTTGAGGGTATGGATATTTTCAAAGTAAAAGACAAAACTTTTCTAGGTAGGAAGGCTGATTCCTTTGACCATGCCATGCTTTTGGATCACCGATCCAGTTTGTCCAACCGAATCCTTGTCGACTTTGTTTCTCCTTCCATCAACCCAAACATTACTTGACTTGCCACTTTCATTTCAAAAAATCATTCCTCAATTTCGCCTTATGGTGCCCGTTAGGGTTTTCACCAATAACACTCTCTCATTTTATTTCTCTCAAACTTATGTCGCCTTATGGCGCCTGTTAAGGTTTTCACCAATAAGACTCTCGCATTTTATTTCTCTCAACTCACATCGCCTTATGGTACCCGTTAAGATTTTTACCGATAAGACTCTCTCATTTTATATTATTTTTTTAAAAAACTCCCGGGTATTGTCCATAATAGTCTTTTCTTTATTCACATGTATTGTCATTTCCTTGAAATTAATCAGAAGGTCTTTCTTTTGGACCGTAATGAGGATTTTGGATGGGTTTTTTTTTTAAAAAAAGGTATAAAGGCTCAAATTTTCAACTTGGTTCCAACAATTACAACTCTCGAAATCATATAAAAATAACTTCTGCCCCAGTTTCAATTTTTGGGGAAACTTGGATTTTCTTTCTGTTGTGACAGAACCTCATTGAGGCTACCTACGTACCCTTTAGAGATCAAGTCAAACGTAGTTCGGATCATAAGATCGCTTCATTATTGCGATTTGACTTTTCCCAATTTTCTTCTTTTGTATATTCTCTTCCTTTTGTCATTTTTTCACACATTTTTTCTTTTCATTTTTTTTTCAACTTTGTTTTTCTTTTTTTCTTTTTATTTTATTTTATCATTCATTTTTGACTTTATCATTGATTCCGAGAGAAGGGTATGAAAGAATAATATAATAAGGCTTAAAGGGATAGCAATGAGTAAAGTGTTTGGATAGAGAAATAAAATGCCTTCATCATTTTAATTTCAAAAAAATATGACAAATACATGAAAGAAATCATACGTAATATCTCTTGACTGCATCAGAGTTAATGACAGTCTCTACACATTTGCCTTCTACATCTATCAAATATAAAGCTCTGTTGGACAATACCCGGGATACCATATATGATCTCTGCCAATTAGGCGCAAACTTTCCTTTTGCTTCTGCCCAATGTGGTAAAATACGTCTCAACACCGATTGTCCAACCTCGAATTTTCGTGGACGTACTTTCTTATTATACGCTCTAGCCATCCTTTGTTGATACAGCTGTCTGTGACATACTGCTGCCAATCTTTTCTCATCAATCAAGCTCAATTGCTCTAAACGGGCTTTTACCCATTCATCATCATCAATTTAAGCTTCAGCTATAATTCGAAGGGAGGGTATTTAAATTTCTGCAGGTATCACTGCCTCCGTGCTATACACCAATGCGTAAGGGGTTGCACCAATTGAAGTACACACAGTAGTGCGATAACCCATTAAAGAAAATGGTAATTTTTCATGCCATTTCCTCGACTCGTCTACCATTTTTCGAAGGATTTTCTTAATATTCTTATTTGCAGCTTCAACTGCTCCATTTGCTTTAGGCCGATAAGGTGTATAATTGCGATGCACGATTTTAAATTTTTGACATGTCTCCGCCATAAGATGACTTATAAGATTGGCTCCATTATCTGAAATAATATCCTTGGGAATTATAAAGCGGCAAATGATGTTTGTATGTACGAAATCCACCATTGTCTTCTTTGTTACTGCTTTGAATGTCTTCGCCTCCACCCATTTAGTGAAATAATCAATGGCTACCGAAATAAACCTGTGCCCATTAGATGTTGCGGGTTCTATTAGATCGATTGCATCCATGCCCCTAGCGATAAAAGTCCATGGTGTTGACATTGTATGCAATGCATATGGCGGGGAATGAATAAAGTCCCCGTGTATCTGGCATTGATGGCATTTCCGTACATATCTAATACAATCTCGCTCCATAGTGAGCCAATAATATCCAGCTCTTACTATTTTCTTCGCTAAAACATATCCACTCATGTGGGGTCCACAGGTTCTTACATGTATCCCAGTCATGATTGTAATAGCCTGTTGTACATTTATACATCTTAGTAAACCCAAATCTGGGGTTCTCTTGTATACAATCCCTCCGCTGAAGAAAAATCAAATCGCCAGTCGTCTTATGGCCCTTTTCTGATCTCCCGTAGCTTGCACCGGGTACACCCCCATTCTCAAATATTCTTTGATATCATGGAACCATGGTTCATCATCAAGTTCCTCTTCTGCCGTAAAACAATAAGCATTCTGATCACGAACTTGGATTTGTAATGGATCTACATAAGCTTTATCCGGATGGTGCAACATGGACGACAATGTGGCCAGAGCATCTGCAACTTCATTGTGCATTCTTGGAATATGCTTAAATTCTATGGATTGAAACCTTTGACATAGTTCGTGTAGACACTGTCGGTACGGTATAAGCTTCAAATCAATTGTCTCCCATTCACCCTAAATTTGATGTACCAAGAGATCCGAGTCACCCATTACCAAAATCTCCTGAACACCCATGTCTATTGCGATTATTAATCCCAATATACATGCTTCATATTCGGCCATATTATTAGTACATAAAAAGCCGAGCTGAGCGGTAACAGGATAATGCTGAGCCGTTTCTGAAATGAGCACTGCTCCAATTCCAATTCCTTTGCTATTGACAGCCCCATCAAAGTACAATTTCCAACCTGGATTTTCGCCTTGTTCTAATTCTCCAATATTCATCGTCTCCTTATCAGGAAAATATATCTTCAGTGGTTCATACTCAACATCGACTGGATTTTCTGCTAAATGATCAGCAACTGCTTGTGCTTTCATTGCAGTACGCGTTACATAAATGATTTCAAACTCTATAAGCAGAATTTGCCATTTAGCGAGCCTTCCTGGTGGGCATAGGCTTCTGGAAGATGTACATCAGTGGATCCAAATGAGATATGAGATAAGTGGTGTAAGCCGATAGGTAATGTTTCAACTTCTGTGCAACACATGTTAAGGCACAACATGTCCTTTCCAACCGAGTATATTTTACCTCGTAAGATGTAAATTTCTTACCGAGGTAGTATATTGCTTGCTCCTTCTTCCATGTTTCGTCATGCTGCCCCGGTAGACAGCTAAAGGAATTATCCAATACTGTCAAATAAAGGATCAAGGGCCTTCCAGGTTCTGGAGGAACCAACACAGGCGGATTGGCCAGATATTCCTTAATTTTTTCAAATGCATCTTGACATTCCTCAGTCCAGTTCACCGCAACATCTTTCTTCGATAATTTGAAAATAGGCTCACAAGTTGACGTCAGCTGGGCAGTAAATCTGTTAATATAATTCAATCTGCCTAACAAACTCATCACTTCTTTCTTGCTCTTTGGTGGAGGCAAATTCTGAATTGCCTTTATCTTTGACGGGTCCAGTTCAATATCGCGCCGGCTTACCACGAACCTTAATAACTTTCATGATGGTACTCCAAAAGTACACTTTGCTGGATTGAGCTTGAGATTGTACCTCCGAAGCCTCTCGAAGAACTTCCTCAAGTCTTTGACATGATCATACTGCTTTTTGGATTTAATAATGACATCATCCACATAAACTTCAATCTCTCGATGTATCATGTCATGAAACATAGTGGTCATTGCTCTCATATATGCAGCTCTAACATTTTTCAACCCAAACGGCATTACTCTGTAGCAATATGTTCCCCAAGGTGTGATAAAGGCTGTCTTTTCTGCATCTTCTTCGTCCATCAAGATCTGATGATAACCTGCATAACAATCTACAAAAGAACAAATCTCATGTTTGGAACAATTGTCAATTAATGTGTGGATGTTTGGCAATGGAAAACTATCTTTTGGACTTGCTTTTTTGAGGTCTCGATAATCAACGCACACTCTGGTTTTCCATCTTTCTTCGGAACAAGTACAACATTAGCTAATCAGGTGGGGTATTTGGTGACCCGTATGACCTTTGCTTCAAATTGCTTGTTGACTTCTTCTTTTATTTTCACACTCATGTTGTTTTAAACTTCCTCAACTTCTGCTTAACGGGCTGGCATTCCGGATCAGTGGGCAACTTATGTACCACCAAATCAGTACTGAGCCCTGGCATATCATCGTAATACCAGGCAAATATGTCTTTGTACTCATGTAATAACTTTATCAAGTCCTCTCCGAGTGATGCTTCCAAGTGCACACTAATATTTGTTTCTCGAATATTCTCCTCATCCCCCAAATTAACAGACTCCGTGTCATTTAAGTTTGGTGTGGGTTTCTCTTCGTAGTGACTCAAATCCTTACTAATTTCCTCCAAAACATCCTCATCCTCATATTCCACTTCATTATCATGTTCAATTTCTTGTATAACTATCTAATTATCAAGACTGGACTGAGAATCCTTCATGCATGACGCATCATTGAAATCAGCGAAAACTGGGTTGTACAAGAAAAGAAAAGAAAATAAAATAAAGCTACAAAAAATAGAGGGAAAAAGAAATTGCATTTCATTAAACGTTGAAAGGTAACAAGGTTTGGATTCAACTGACTAGACGAAACATAGGATTACAATTTTGAAACAAGACAGATTTAGGAACGAAACATCAAAACTAACTACCACAACTCCCTTCTGATTGGAAGAGGAGTAGCTTACTAGTTATTTAGCCTGATCTAGGTTCCAACAAACTAAACGTCCATCCTGCTTGTGCCCTCGGCTGCCTCTATCATGTTCACGTCTTCGAACAACCTCTCAAATCTTTCTAACAGCTCTTTATCTGGCCTTATCTCTGCTTGGCTAGGCATGACCGTCGCCGGATGTCTTTGTATACCAGGCTTAATGAAGGAATATAAAAGTTTTGGGATAGGTTTGGAGAGGGTCCATCCTTTTTTTTTCAATATTTTTGCTCTTTGTATGTCGGCAATGGTTGGCTTGAAACCAAAGCCAAAAGTATTAGTGCTACCCGTAAGATATTCTTGTTCTATTATTCCTTGCAGAGCAACTCCTAAACCTTTTTCCGGAGAGAACCGTTCTTTAGCATTTCCTTAGCAACCATGACTGCTGCAGGGGCTATACTGGGTATCGGGATGCTTTCACCTTCGGATATCTTATTTACAGACACAATGTCCATCACTTGGTATACCCAAGGACCTTTGTCACCCTCAACTTCTTCAAATGGCGTGATGGTATTGCAAATGTTATCTTCACCATGCACTACTATATCTTGCTGATCCCATTCAAACTTCACCATTTGATGGAGTGAAGAAGGCACCGCTTTTGCAGCAAGGATCCATGGACGTCCTAACGGCAGATTATATGACATAGCAACGTCCAATACTTGAAACTCCATGGTAAATTCCACCGGTCTGATGGTGAGTTCCAATATGATGTCTCCGACAGTGTTCTTCCCGCCTCCGTCAAGTCCTCTTACACATATGATGTTTCTGTGGATTCGTTCGTGATCAATCTTCAGTTTGCCCATAGTAGATAAAGGAAAAATATTGGCACTTGACCCATTATCAACCAGGACTCGGGTCACCACTGATTCCTCACACTTCAGTGTAAGATATAATGCCCTGTTATGCTCTGTCCCTTCCAACGGTAGTTCATCATCTGAAAATGTTATCATGTTTGCCTCAAAGAATTTATTTGTGATCTTTTCCAAAGTACACATTGTGATCTTTTCTGGTACATGAGCCTCATTTAGGATCTTCATCAATGCCTTTCGGTGTTAATCAGAATGAATCAACAGAGATAGCAAAGATATTTGTGCTGGTGTCTTCCTCAGGTGCTCAACTATGGAATAATTTTGAGCTTTCATTTTCTTTAGGAATTCCTCGCCCTCTTCTTCAGTGACTGCTTTCTTTACGTTGGCCGGATTGTCTTTCTCAACTTTTGTCTTCCTTAATTCATCGGGATCAAAACATCTCCCTGACCGGGTAAAACCATGGGTTTCACAAATCTCCCCCTTATTTTCCTTTCCTTTATACATGATAGTTACCTTGTCATAATTCCAAGGCATGGTTTTAATGTTTACTATCGGCGTCTGAAGGATTGGCTTGATAATAACTGGTTCTATATGTGCCCATTTTATAGTCAATATGGGTTTCACCCCGGGTACTGTTACTTTTACAGGTTTAGGTTCAACTACCACTGTTGGCTGACTTACAGGTGGCCCGACTGATATTTTCTCACTCACGACTTTCTCTTATGTCTTGGTGTTTGCTTTGATCATCATTACAACCTGAGATGGCATTTTTGAACTTTCTCCTCTGTCTTGGTGTTTGCTTTGATCATCATTACAACCTAAGATGGCTTTTTGGAACTTTCTCCTTGTACCAGCTCTATCATGTGGATCTCATGGTGCACAAGCAAAAGATTCTGTGTTATATTAGGAGCCTCGGGGGCTTGTACCTCAATTCTTCTGGAGTGAATGAGTTCCTGTATTGCAAATTTTAGGTGCCAACACTTCTCAGTGTCATATCCTGGGGCCCCTGAACAGTATTCGCAAAGGATAGATTGATCCAAATTTCTTGGTGAAGGATTGGGAATTTTAGGCTCTATGGGGTTCAGCATCCCAAGTAGTCTTAATCTGTGGAAAAGGCTGGTATATGACTCACACCAAGGGAGTAAATGTTTTCATTCTTTGAGCCATGTCGTTCTCGACTTCAGGGTTGGGACGGAAACTGGTTCTATTGGGATTTTTATAGGTTTTTGGTGGCGGGTATATGTTTTGGGTATGGTAGATATTTTGAGGTGCTGGGGTTCGCCATAAAGGAGAAGGTGGTGGGTAAGATTGGGCATGATGGACAAAAAACTAAGGACCAGTCGGAGGGTAATAGTCATGTCCCTGACTAGATCACTTGAATCATCTTGAGAAGATTGCAAATAAGATTTTTGAAGTTAACAGGGTAACATTCTCCGATGACGAGTTACCGTTAGAAGGAACTGAACATAACATGGCACTTTACCTCACAATAAAGTGCGAAGATTCGGTGGTAACCCGGGTATTAATGGATAATGGGTCTAGTGCGAACATTTGCCCTTTGTCCACTTTGGAAAAGCTCAAGATTGATAAGGAAGGAGTCCACAAGAATAGCATTTGTGTGCGTGAATTCGACGGGGGTGGGAAGAATACTGTTGGAGACATTGTGCTAGAACTTACCATTGGGCCAGTAAAGTTCACTTGGAATTCCAAGTATTGGATGTTGCTGTATCTTATAATCTTCTACTGGGTCGACTATGAATCCGTGTTGCGAAGCCTGTTCCGTCATCACTTCATCAGATGATAAAGTTTGAATGGGACCGTTAAGAAATTATGGTCCATGGTGAAGATAATGCTTGCAATACTATTACTCCATTTGAAGAGGTTGAGGACGATAAGGGCCCATAGGTATACCAAGTGGTAGATACAGTATCAGTTGCTAAGGTTTCGGAGGGTGAGCATTCTCCTGTGCCAAAGTGGCAACCGCATCTGTAATGGTGGCCACAAAAATGTTGAGAAATAGGTTTCTACCTGGAAAAGGTTTAGGTGTTTCACTCCAAGGTATTATACAACCAGTATCTCTTCCCGGTAACATTGATACTTTCGGGATAGGCTTCAAACCCATTGTGGCTGACAGAAGAAAAGCCAGAAAGATGAAGAAGAAGGTTTGAATTCTTCCCAAGCCAATCCCGCGTCTCTCCAGGTCATTTGTCAAAGCAAGTGCCAAAATATTGTGGGCTCCAATTATTCCCGGACCATTGATTGGGTCGATTAGAGATCTAGATCAAGGTTTTGAAAGGCTTTTCGCAGACATCCAATGTGATAGAAGCTGAGGAAGGTTCTAGTAGTGTAGATGTGAACTTTGTAGGGCCTAGGGTCAACGTCAACAATTGGACAGGTACTCCTCTTCCTACTCGGATGGGATCTTAGTAGTAGGCTTTGGATTTTCTTTCTTTGTTTTATGGATTATCCCAGAGTTGTAATCCAATTCCTGTTTTACTTTGTTTTAATAAAAGTGTGAAACTCTGTTATCCAGTATTTTTATAAAGAGTGAAAGTTTCCTTTCTTATATTTTGTTTTAATCTTTTGTTTTCTTCTTTTCTTTCTGAATAGTTCTCCTTTTATTGGTTCTAATGACATGGCATGCACAATGGATCTTCAACCTAGTCTAAAAGATCAATCTGATTCCGAATTAATTATGCAAGAAATCGATTATAATGATGAATTGGAATACGATGAAGATGAGGATTTTGAAGAAATAAGAAAATAATTAAGCCAGTTTAAGGAGAAACCCAAGCCCAATTTAAACGAAACCGAAGCCGTCAATTTGGGAGATGCTGACAATGTTAGAGAAACTAAGATAAGCATCCACATAGAATCCAATATAAGGGATGAGCTAATTAAAAGACTCATAGAATTCAAAGACATTTTTCCATGGTCGTATGACGACGTGCCAGGGTTAAGTACCGGTTTAGTGGTTCACAAATTACCGCAATCTTAACAGGGCAAGTCCAAAAGATAACTTTACATTGCCCAACATTCATATTTTGATCGACAATTATGCTGGGCGGGAGGTTGGGTCTTTCGTGGATTGTTTTGCTAGGTATCACCAGATCTTGATGGATGAAGAAGATGCAGAAAAGACAACATTCATCACTCCATGGGGAACTCATTGCTACCGGGTAATGCCATTCGGTTTTAAGAACGCTGGGCAACATACATGAGAGCAATGACTACTGTGTTTCATGACATGATACACAAAGAGATTGAGGTATATGTAGATGATGTGATTATAAAGTCCAAGATGCAGGAGGACCACGTAGCAGACATGAAGAAGTTTTTGCAAAGACTTCAGAGGTATGACATTAAACTCAACCCGGCCAAATGTGCATTTGGAGTTCCCTCGGGAAAAATGTTAGGATTCATTGTCAGTCGGCGATGCATTGAATTGGACCCATCAAAGATCGAATCCATCCAAGAATTGCCAGCACCGAAGAACAAGATCGAAGTAATTAGTCTTCTGGGAAGATTGAACTACATCAACCGATTCATTGCTCAACTCACATCGACGTGTGAACCTATTTTCAGGCTGTTAAAGAAGGATGATGCAGTCAAATGGACTGAAGAATACCAAGAGGTTTTTGATAAGATAAATGAGTATTTATCAAACCCACCTGTGTTGGTTCCACCTGAACCCGGGAGGCCTCTGATTCTTTATCTAACAGCCTTGGATAATTCGTTTGGCTGTGTATTGGAGCAACATGACATCACTCGCAGGAAGGAACAAGCCATCTATTATCTCAGTAAGAAGTGCACAGCCTATGAAGTTAAGTACACTCATCTTGACAAGACGTGTTGTGCCCTAACTTGGGTAGCACAAAAGCTAAAGCATTATCTGTCTTCCTACACTACTTATCTCATTTCACGCTTGGATCCATTGAAGTATACTTTCCAGAAACCTATGCCCATAGGGAGGTTAGCAAAATGGCAAATACTACTTACAGAGTTCGATATCATCTATGTGACGAGGACGACAATGAAAGCTCAAGCCTTAGCCGATCACTTGGCTGAGAATGCTGTTGATAATGAATATGAACCTTTAAGGACGTATTTTCCCGATGAAGAAGTGCTGCATGTAGACGAACTGGAACTGACTGAGGAGCCAAGATGGAAACTTTTCTTTGACGAGGCTGCGAATACAAAAGGAGTTGGAATAAGAGCAGTACTTATTTCTGAAATAGGACATCATTATCCTATTACAGCTCAACTACGCTTATATTGTACCAACAACATGGCTGAGTATGAAGAATGCATTTTGGGGTTACGATTAAATGTAGACATGGATGTCCAGGACGTCTTGGTCTTGGGAGACTCGGACCTTCTGGTACATCAGATTCAAGGTGAATGGGAAATAAGGGATTTAAAGTTTATACCCTATCGTCAATGTCTGCATGATTTGATTAAGCAATTCAAATCAGTGGAGTTCAGACATATCCCAAGAATGCATAACAAGGTTGTCGATGCTTTGGCTACTCTAGCATCAATGTTGCATCACCCAAACAAGATTCATGTTGACCCGTTACATATTTGAATTCGGGACCAACATGCTTATTGCAATATGATAAGAAATGGATGGCGAGCCATGGTTTTATGATGTCCAAGAATACCTCAAGATGGGAATATACCCACAGTAGGCAAGTGGAGATCAAAAGAGAGCCATTCGACGATTGTCAAACGGATATTTCCTCAGTGGAGGAGTGCTATACAAAAGAACGCCAGATTTGGGTTTGTTGAGATGTATAGATGTTGGTCAAGCCATGACAGTAATGACAGAGGTACATACTGGAGTATGTGGACCCCATATGAGTGGATACATATTGGCTAAGAAAATTCTACGAGCAGGATATTATTGGCTCACTATGGAGCGTGATTGCATCAATTTCGTACAAAAATGCCATCAGTGTCAGATACATGGGTATCTGATTCATACTCCACGGACAAAATTGCATACAATGTTAGCGCCATGGCCATTTGTCACCTGGGTATGGATGTTATTGGACCCATAGAGCTTGTAGCTTCCAATGGTCATAGGTTCATTCTTGTAGCCATTGACTATTTCACCAAGTGGGTTGAAGCTAAAACTTTCAAGTCAATGACCAAGAAGGCAGTGGTGGATTTTGTGATTCCCATATCATCTGTAGATTTGGGATTCCAAAAGTAATCATCAAGGACAACGGTGCCAATCTTAACAGTAGTTTTATGAAAGAAGTATGTCAATAGTTTAATATTACACACCGTAACTCCACACCGTATCGTCCCAAGGCCAATGGAGCAGTTGAGGCAGCCAACAAAAATATAAAGAAGATATTGAGGAAGATGCTAGAAGGATCCAGGCAATGGCATGAAAAGCTACCATTTGCATTGTTGGGTTATCGCACTACTGTTGGAACTTCAGTAGGTGCAACTCCTTATTTGTTGGTATATGGAACAAAAGCGGTGATACCAGCAGAAGTTGAAATTCCATCCCTCCGAATTGTCGTTGAATCTGAAATTGACGACAATGAGTGGGTCAAAGCCCGATTGGAGATTTTGAGCTTAATAGATGAAAAACGATTGACAGCAGTATGTCATGGCTAGTTGTATCAAAAGAGAATGGCACGAGCGTATAATAAAAAGGTGCATCCCAGGAAGTTTGATGTGGGACAACAGGTGCTGAAGCGAATCTTGCCACATCAGGCAGAAGCGAAAGGCAAATTCGCCCCGAACTGGTAAGGGCCGTATATTGTGACCAGAGTGTTGTCCAATGGTGCTTTATGTCTAACATATGTCAATGTAAGGTGCATCGACATGTCTATAAATTCTGATGCGGTCAAAAGATATTACGTGTAATTTCTTTGATTATAACTTTGGTTCATTTGATTTGTTTGTACTTGGTGTTTATCGGATAATGAAATGATGGAGGCAGTTCTTTCTTCTATCTAAACAATTTTAACCTTTGCTTTCCCACTTTTGAGCCTTACTTATTCTCTCGTATCCATCTTTTGGAAAAATAATAACAAAAAAAAAGAACACAAGGAAAACAAATGAGTTAAGTGAACTACGTTTGACCTGATTCCTCAAAGAGGATACGTAGGCACCTCACAGCTCGGTCATAATGTAAATAATATTCAATCCTTCCCCAAGCAAGAAAATCGGGGTAGAAGTTATGTTGTTTGTTTTAAAATATGGAAACAGTTTTGATTCCAAGAATTGTAATAGTTTACCCGTCATAGTTATTTTGGATTTTCATATCTTTTTCAAAGCCCCACATAAAACCCATATTGATATCCAAAAAAGACCTCCTAATCAGTGTTCGAGAAATGTCAAGACAGTCAGATGAAAGACGAGAATAACACATTGGACCCTGAATGAATAAGGATCATAAGCTGAAAGAATTGATAATCGTAAGAATTCTCGGTAGAGAGAATCTTATCGACAACACTCCAATCCCCATCTGAGAAAATAAAATGAGAGAGTCTTATCGGTGAAAACCTTCACAAGCACCATAAGGCATCGTGAGTTGAGAGAAAT
>JASVEL010009428.1:0-150762 GCA_032618575.1 Nicotiana noctiflora
ATAGTGTCCTAATCACTATCCATCTGCTCCTAACTTGTTTAACCAAACAAGTGGTCAGGGGTGTGCCAGCCTACCTAGTGCTAGGCATGGCCACTATTTTTCATGGCTCCCC
This sequence comes from Nicotiana noctiflora, assembly GCA_032618575.1. Lineage (NCBI taxonomy): Eukaryota > Viridiplantae > Streptophyta > Magnoliopsida > Solanales > Solanaceae > Nicotiana > Nicotiana noctiflora. The sequence goes on from JASVEL010009428.1 coordinate 113, forward strand.
AATCCCCCTTTCACTTTGCACTTATTCTTAGCTATAAGTTATGCCCCTCTCTTACAAGTTGTAACGACCCAACGGGTCGTTTTGAGCTCCGGCACCTCATTCGGTAGTCTGCGGCCATGAGCAGCTTCATTTCAGGTATATTGACTTGTGTGTATGGTCAGAATTAAAATTCAAGAAGTTTGAAGTCAAATCTAAATGAAAAATCTCATTTGAGAGCTTAAAATTGAAGAAATGAATTGAAATTGAAATTTTGAGTAAACGACCTCGGAATTGGGATCCAAAAGTTTTAGTAGGTTCATATGATGATTTCGGACTTGGGTGTATGCCCGGATAGAGTTTTGGATAACCGAGAGTGTTTTGGTGCCTATTATGGAAGATAGTATTTTAGAAAAAAATTACATCAGTTTGGCTTAAAATGCATTTTAGTGTTATTCATGTCCATTTGGGATTCCGAGATAGGGAGTAGCTCCGTATGGTGATTTTGGATTTGGGAACGCGATCAGAAGTGAATTCGGAGGTCCGTATGTCATTTTTGAATCGTTTGGCTAAATATAGAAATTTGAAGGTTTTTGAGAAAATTAGATCGGAAGTGGAAATTTTGATATCGGGGTCGGAATGCGATTCTGAATGTTAGGACAAGTCCGTAATGTCGAATGTGACTTGTGTGCAAAATTTGAAGTCATTCAGGAATGATTTTGGTAAGGTTTGAGACACTTAGGCTCTTTTAAAGAAGCTTAAGTTGGAAAAGTTAACCGGATATTGACTTATGTGTTAGAGGGATCGAAATATGAATTTTATGGTTCGGATAGCTTCGTTAGGTGATTTGGAACTTAGGAGTGTGTCCGGAATATTTTTGTGATGACCGGTGTAGAATTAAGTTTGAATTGGCAAAGTTAGCATTTTGGCAAATTCTGATTGATAGGTGAAATTTTGATCCGATAGTCGGAATAGAATTCCGAGAGTTGCTATAGCTTCATTATGTCATTTTTCACTTGTGTGCAAAATTTGAAGTCAATCGGACGTGATTTGATAGGTTTCGGCATCGGAAATAGAAGTTGGAAGTTTTAAAGTTCATAAAGCTTGGATTGGAGGTTGATTCATGATTTTAGCATTGTTTGATGTGATTTGAGGCCTCTAACAATTCCATAACATATTATGGGACTTGTTAGTGTACTTTGTTGGGATCCCACGAGGCTCGGATAAATTTTTGGACGAGTTTTTGAAAGATTTTTACTATTTTGAGCATAAATGTAATGATCTAAAGGTTCATTTTTAGTTCTAGAGATTCAAATTTGATTTCGAGATTTCCGGAATTTTGATAATGAATTATAGGACTGATCTGGAAATTTCGGTCCAATTTTATCAAGTCGCGATTGGTTTTTTTGACGCGAAATATGAGTAATTATTTAACGAGCGAAATGGATATCGCACTGGGCAAATGAGCTCCGAATTGAGTTTCTACTAAAGGGTTGTGTTCGTATTATTATTTGTGACTCATAGGAACAAGAATCGTCTAATTTCGAGTTCGTACGGATGAGTTAGAGCCTTTCTAGTGAAATTAAAGAGTGCTGGTGCATCAAGTCTGGTGTGGCACTTTTAGCGACCAGAGTAGCACCTTTAGCGACCATATTCTAGTCTTTAGCGACCATATTTGCTTATTAAAAGACTGCTGCGTTTTCTGCTCGTTTTTTTACCTAGTTTCTTGTGAAATAAAACGGCTTGGGGCGATTTTGAGCAAGAAATCATGGGAAATCTTGAGGTAAGTCACTTGTGATTATTTCTACTCCATAATATTGAATTATCATCGAATAATCCGACTAGATTACATATTTTTGAGGTGTAAATTGGGGATTTTGGACCTAGGGATTGGAAAATAAGATTTGAAGATTTGAGGGTCATTTGAACTCCGATTTTGATAAATTTTATATGTACGGACTCGTGGCGAGACGAAGATTCCGAAAATGTGAGTTTCATAATTTTTCGAGAAGCGGGCCCGGGACTCAAGTTTTGCTAGTTTCAAGATTTTCGTTATATTTTGATTATTTTTGATTGGGTGTTGTTTCATTAGCCTATCATGATATATTTGTACTAATTTTGGCTAGTTTTGACGTGCGTGAACACCAGTTTGAGAGGCAAAGGCGTGGTTTTGTGTTGACTTGCACTTGTTCGAGGTAAGTGACTTGTCTAACCTTGCGTGGGGGAACCTTCTCCCCTAGGACATTATGTGTTGATTTAAATGCTTAGTACGCGAGGTGACGGGCGTGTACTTGCGCAGATTGTTAAAAAAACCATCTTTCTTGAACTGTGAAAATCATGATATCCTTGTTATTTAATTGATTCAATTGTGAGATTTATCTTTTGTGAGTTAGAGAAGCATGATTAGATAGGATTATCTGTCTAAGTGCCTTACTTGTCTTAATTAAATTTCTTGGAATTTTTTGATACTCGTTTTGTGTAAATTGTAGCTATGTATTTCATACTTCTCTGTGTTTTCTCCGCTTATTGATTGTGTTTGTGTTCCTGGACTACGGGTTCAATTCCCGGAGATCCAAGGGCTGCGGGTTCGATTCCCGGAGATCTAGAGTTATTGAGATACGGACTACGGGTTCAATTCCCGGAGATCCTGATACATTGAGATACAGACTACGTGTTCAATTCCCGGAGATCCGAGGGCTGCGGGTTCGATTCTCGGAGACCCAGAGATACTGATATATGGATTGCGAGTTCAATTCCCGGAGATCCTGAGTTGATGAATATAGAAAGGGACTGCGGGTTCAATTCCCGGAGATCCTGATACATTGAGATACGGACTGTGGGTACAATTCCCGGAGATCCGAGGGCTGTGGGTACAATTCCCGGAGATCCGAGGGCTGCGGGTTCGATTCCCGGAGACCCAGGGACACTGATGTATGGACTGCGGGTTCAATTCTCGAAGATCCTAAGTTGATGAATATAGAGAGGGACTGCGGGTTCCAATTCCCGGAGATCCTGGACTTGTTGATTGGTATTTTTGTTGTGTTTGTTACTCTTGTTAGCTTAATTATAGACGGTTGTAGTATTTACTTTATTACTGTTATTTCAATCTTATTCTTATTCGAACTGCTCGATATTATTATTATCATTATGTTATTATTTATTCATAGGGCCCTGACCTTTCTCGTCACTACTCCATCGAGGTTAGGCTTGGCACTTACTAAGTACCGTCGTGGTGTACTCATACTACTCTTCTGAATACTTTTATTGTGCAGATCCAGGTACATTAGATCAGGCACATTACAGGTGATTTAGGAGCCCTTTCAGGAGACTTGAGGTATGATCTGCTACATCCGCGGATCCGGAGAGTCCCCTTCTATTCTCATTAGTGATATGAGTTGTTTATCTTATTTCCGTTGTATAGACATTCTTGATACATAGAGCCACAGTTATACTCTTTCTTAGTCTGTGTTGCCCGTGGGTTTCTAGGCCCTGGTAGTATGTTGCCTAGTGGTATTTGACGAAGTGTATGTGCCGAGCGTCACTTATTACATTTCATTTACATTATTCCGTTGTTATCTTATCTTTTATTCCATGAAATTGTATATTCTGCATCGTGTTAGGCTTACCTAATCGCGAAGACTGGGTGCCGTCATGACAGGTTCACAATTGGTGAACTAGGGTCGTGACAAGTTGGTATCAGAGCTCTAGGTTCATAGGAGTCACGGGATACAGACCGGTTACTTAGGGTCTCGTTGATCGATACGGAGACGTCTGTATTTATCAACGAGAGGCTATGTAACCGTTAGGAAAATACCACTTCATTTCATTCCTTATCGTGCGTCATTTATTCAGTTGGAGCCTATATCATATGTTCTTTTGCATCGACTCGTGTATTGAAATTGCGCACTCGGTATCAAGTATGCGCCGACGGTTCATAGTGCTATAGAGGGATTATAAGGGAGCCAAGAATTTACTCAATCATTGTTACCGCGTGTCATCTATATCGATAATGCAAGAGTACTATTCTAGAGTGCACCCTACGGGTGTCTCACAAGGAGATCTATTAGCACATTTGTAATATGCTTCAGAAATGTCAAATAACTCAAACAATCCATTCACCATTTTGGGTTACTCTAAACCCAATCGGCTCCTGATATCCCGTCCATCTTTTGAACTATATATGTTTGCTCCCATAGGGCATAACTGAGATAGGTGTGGCCAATTGCACATTCGTCTGTTACTATTGAAGGTAACCCAAAATGCTTACATATCTCTCTAGAGTGGGGGTATCCCTTTTGGACTTGGATAGGGGTGGCCCGTGGGCTCGATAGTCCCCGGTTAGGAATAGCCCTTAGGCTTGATACTTTTAAAAAGCACAAATGTGTATTAACAAGGTAGAAACTTTCTTTTTCATTTTTGTGCGTAACGTGCAAGATTTTAAGCGTGTAAAAGCTTGTTATGATTAAGGTGTCCTGCGCAGGCACATTTCACTTGACCGTTTGACCTTCCAATAAATCCTAACTGCCGAGCCTAGATTGTTCAAGCATAAAGTATCTGTCCTTCCTTGCTAAGAAGCTTGACCCGATGGTAATGGCCCTAGTATTTGAGGTCGATCTTCAGAGGGCTCGACTACTGTTGATAAGACCATTGACTCTAATTGAAAACAATTCTTTGATACTAAGTTAGCATATTTTATTGCTTCCTAATTAGAAACCTTGCCAAAAAATCCATTTGGGATAAAACCGGTTCAAGGGAAAAAGAGCACAATGCGTGCTTTCAGACCTAATAGTCGCATTCTTCTTTGGTTGTTACCTCCGAATCCTAATATTATATAAAGGTGAATGAGGTTGTACATTGGCAGTAGAATCGCATTAAATATGTCACATTCCAATTGTTTGGTAGTTGTTCACTATATTCTACTTTGAGTTTGTATGAACTTTTAGCAGTAATTCTGATGACTCGATATTGCCCTTCCTAATTTGTCCCCGACTCCCCCTCGTCCAGGTTTCAGGTGTGGAGTGTTACTTTTCTTTACATCAAGTCCCCGACATTGAAGTGTTGCAGGTTGGATATTTGATTGTAGTATCTTTATATTTGTTGTTTCTCGGTGGCCAACCGGACTAGGGAGGCCTCGCGCCTCTCATCCAATAGTTTCAGGCCCATGCTCATGGCATCACCGTTTGATTCTTCAGTCGTATATCGAATCTGAGGCTCAATTCTCCCACCTCGACCAGTGTTAATGCTTCAGCACCATAGATCAACGAAAATGGAGTTGCCTAGGTACTAGATTTGAGGTCGTATGGTATGCCCACAAGACTTCAGGCAGAATTTCCTTCCATTTCCCTTTGGCATAGGTCAACCTTTTCTTAAATTTTTGAAGTATGGTCTTATTCGCAGACTCCTCCTATCTGTTCCCACTAGGGTGATAGGGTGTTGACAAGATCTTTTTGATCTTATGGTCCTCGAAAAATTTGCTTACCTTGTTGTCGACGAACTACTTCGCGTTATCACATACTATCTCGACTGGTATTCCGAATCGTCATATTATGTGGTCCTAAATGAAGTCGATGACTTCTTTTTCCCAGACCTTCTCGAATGCTTGAGCTTCGACTCGCTTAGAAAAATAGTCAGTCATAAATAGTATAAATTGAGCCTTACCTGGAGCCCATGGCAGGGACCAACAATGTCCATTCCCCATTTCATGAACGCCTAAGGTGACAAGATCGAATGTAGTATCTCCCATGGTTGATGGATCATTTATGCATGTCTCTGACAGCTATCATATATCTGTACAAAGTCCCCAGCTAGTCGACTCTAATTATCTTACGAACCAAAGATTCTGCACCCTAATGGTTTTCGTATGTGCCTTCATGAACTTCCCTTAAAACATATTCGGTGTCCGCCAGCCCCAAGCATATGTCGAGTGGGCCATCGAATGTTCTTCGTAATAAAGTACCTTCAAATAGGCTAAACATGGCTGTCTTCATGCCTAGAGCTCTTGATTCTTTAGGATCCAAGGGAAACTTCCTAATCTTCAGGTAGATACGTGTTCCTCCAGTCCCAAGTTAAACTCATGGTGTTTATTTCGGCATGGCCATCTTCCACTACCGATTTCATGAGTTGTACGACCCTTTATGAGCTGAATTCATTGTTATCAACTGATGACCCCAAGTTAGCCAGAGCATCGGCTTCACTATTTTGATCCCGGGGTACGTGTTGCAATGTCCAGCAGCGTTACTTGTATTTGTCTAAGTACTTTCACATTCGTTCATCTTTCACTTCGAATGTCCCAATGACTTGATTTAACACAAGGAGGGAGTCACACTTAACTTCGATCACTTCGCCCCCCAAACTTTTAGCCAATTGGATACCTGCAATCATAGACTTATATTTGGCCTCATTGTTAATCAATTTCACATTCCTAATAGATTTCCTAATTAGGTTACCCGTAGGCATCTTCAACATAATGCCGAGTTCAGACCCCTTTGCGATCGAGGCACCATCAGTAAAATGGGTCCAGATTCTCGAAAAAGTACCCGACGTAAAAAACAATTCCTTTTCTACTTCGAGTACTAAGGCCAGCGTGAAGTTGGCCACGAAGGCCACCAGAATTTGGGATTTGATAGTAGTCCGGGGTTGATATTCGATATCGTACCTACTGATTTCTACGACCTATTTGACCAACCGGCCCGAGAACTCGGGTTTGTGCATTATGTTCCTTAGTGGGTAAGAAGTTATGACACATATGTGATGGTATTGAAAATATGGCTTTAGCTTCCTGGTGGCTCTTAGAAAAGCGAGCTCCAATTTCTCTAGGTGAGGATACCTCGTTTCATCCTCGCCTAGAGTTATTCTAACATAATACATAGGAACTTGCGTAGCTTTCTCTTCTCGTACTAATACTCCACTTACCGATATCTCGGATACCACTAAGTATAGGTGTGACTATTCGTCTACCTTTAGAATATGAAGAAAGGGTGGACTCGAAAGGTTCTGTTTGAGTTCTTCTAAGGCTTTCTAGCTTTCTAGGGTCCATGAAAAGTTATTCTTCTTTTTCAATAAGGAGAAGAACTAATGGCTCTTATAAGAGGACCTTAATATAAATTAACCCAGGGCGCTTATGCGCTCAGTTAGCCTTTAAGCACCTTTGACATTGTCCACCACGATGATGTCTTCTGTAACTTTGTTTTTTTCGGGATTTATCTCAATCCCCCAGTTGGATTCCATGAATCTAAGGAACTTTTCGGACCTGACCCCGAACGCGCATTTCTCAGGGTTCAACTTCATATTGTATTTCTTCAGTATGTTGAAAATTTTCTACAAATATTTCAAATGGTCTTCTATTCGTTAGGACTTGACTAACATGTCGTCAATGTAAACCTCTATTGATTTTCTTATTTGTTCTTCAAACATTCGATTTACTAGGCGTTGATAAGTGTCACCAAGATTTTTTAGCCCGAACGACATTACGCTATAACAATAGGTGTCGAATTTAGTCATGAAGGAAGTTTCTTCCAAATTGCCTAGGTCCATCCGAATTTAGTTGTACCTATAGTAGGCGTCGAAAAAGATGAGTATCTCATGCCCGGTCGTTGCATGGATTATGCGATTGATGTTAGGCAAAGGAAAGTAATCTTTTGGGCATGCCTAGTTCAAGTCTTTGTAATCAAATCTAATTTTCTATTGGTACCTATTATAGACGTCAACCCAAGTTACTATCGGGTACTCTATCAAGTTCTATTTCAGCTACTGTGAAGCCAATGGGCGTTGGGGGTTGAGTCCATGAGTGCATGCTTGAACAACTCTATCGTCGGCAATTGGAGGTAGGTCCAGACATTCCATTTGATACCTTGATACGAATTCTCTAAGCATTTCGATGTCTCTCTGTTTCACTTTAAAGAGGTCTAATTTTCTGGTCTCGACCTTGATGGCCCCGACATGAGCTTTTACGAAGGCATCTACAACCATAGCAAACAAATCAATGGAATTAGGGGTAGGTTGTGATACCATATCATTGCTCCTTTAGAAAGGGCTTCTTCGAACTTTTTTAGTAGAACCGAATCGATTTCGTCATCCTCTAAGTCATCTCCCTTGAGGAACGCGTGTAGGAAGTGACGTGTTCATTTGGATTTGTGGTACTGTTATACTTTGGAATTTCGAGCATATGGACCTTCTTCAGGTTTTGGTGATTAGTCCTGTGTCGAATTTTGGTGTTTTTGGAAGAATGCTAGGAAACTCATTTCTAGGTTATGTTGTTGAGCCCTAATTAATATTATTAAATTAATTATGCCAAGATACCATTGTTTCGGAGTCAGATTTTATGGGAAAGGCGGTATTAGAGAGTTGATTGCTATCTTTTGGACCGAGGTAAGTGTTTGGTCTAACTTTGGCTTGAGGGAATAGGATTAGAGTGTTATTAATTGCTAATTGCTACATGATCGAGTACGGTGTATAAGCATGGTCACGAGTATCTATACACCAGTGTCTAGCATGACCGTGGGTCTTTGTTTGTGTCATTTCTGATATATTTTGGGACTCTTCCAAGCTAAACTAATGATGTCTACAAAATGTGAACAATTTGAGGATTTATCATATATTGTGAATTCTTTGGAGCGTTGGCTCGAATGATGAAAAAAATGCGATTTGAGTAAGAAATGAAAGAATTGGAAAGATAAGTGATTAATCCCTTACCGGGATGGTTTGAGTACATTGATTATCTCGCTTGCCGGGATGTGAAAGTTGTTGTTATTGCTCCCTTGACGGGATTTAGTTATTTATTTGTGTTTTTGCCTTGCCGAGGCATTTCTTATTATTATTATCTATTTCCCTTTGCCCGTTTGTTTGTGATTGTTGTTTGGGTGAGGAAGAGTGATAACGCACGAAGGGTCATTCCGTGCCATCTTTGATTATTTATGCACGAAGGAACATTCTCTGCTCTGATTTGACTATATTTGCACGGAGGGTCATTCCGTGCCATGAAATGAGAGTTATGTGAGGGAAAGCACGAAGGGTGATGCCGTGCATTTTATTTGATTGCTTTGGGTGATAATGAGAGTAAAAGCACGAAGGTTGATGTCGTACAACTGTTGGGTTTCTTGTTCTTTGTTAGTTATTGTTGTGCCCTGCCTCTTAATTAAGTTGATAGCTTTTATATTCGGATTGTACTCCCCCTATAGCATGCTTCCCTCCCTTTTAACTATTTAGTCTCAGTATTTCTTTCCCTTTTATTGCATATATATATATATATATATATATATATTGAACTGCACAGGTTGAATTGATAGTCCTGTCTAGCCTCGTCACTACTTCGCCGGGGTTAGGCCAGGTACTTGTGCACATGGGATTGATTATGCTGATACTACACTTCTATGTGTTTTGCACAGATCACGGTACCATAGCAAATTTTGGACCACAACAGTAGCATACTGAGCGGGATCTGGCTTTAGTCTAGGGACTTACGAGGTAGCCTAGTTGACGTTCGCAGGCCGAACTCCCTTTCTATATTTCTATTTGTTTTCATTGTACCGATACAAACATTCTGTATTTTTATATTTGGACTTGTTTGTAATATTCATTAGTAGTTCGTGAGATAGCGACTCCAGTCTTGGGTAGTAAAATATTAAACTTTTGCATTTTGGGTTTTCATTTACTTATGTTATAAAAGATTTTCGCTTTCATTTAAAGGTTTATTATTGCAATTTCTATTGTGTTGCTTTTTAATAAGTTTGAGTGTTTGGCTTGCCTAACTCCGACAGTAGGCGCCACCATGACTCCCGATGGTGGGAAATCTGGATTGTGACAAAGTGATTGATGACGTTAGATTAAGCAAATGCAAGACGTAATATAATGGCCAAACCAATGATAAGAGTGATCCCGGGCTCTGTTAATGACTCAATGAGGAATCTGCCTTCAATTCCGAGCTTGTACTTATGAAGAACTTTTGAACAAAAATAATAAATTTGAATAACAAAGAGAATGGAATCAAATTGCCTTGGTATGCATGTTACCATGTGTCTAATGAATAATAGGCCTCCCCCTTATATAGTAGGGGAGTTTAACCCTAAGCACAATCTCAAGAACTAAAAATCTTCTATTTAGGTAATCACCGATTTTCTGCCGATATAGGCCGAGATTTATGCCGGAGGCTCAAATCGGACCCGGGGGATGTGATCCCAATGACCTCGATATCAAGTGTTTTGTTCGAGCACCAATACGAGAGGATCCTCACTCTGAATGGTCACGTCCCTACTCCATTTGCCTCATCGAGAAATCGAGATGCTTAGTGGGTTTGGTTTTATCTGAATACAAGGTATTTTTTTCTTAGGCTCTTTTCTATCCAAAACAACAATGATCAATTCTATACCCGTTGCAATAAATTCTTAACCTGTTATATTGTGGGGTCTGATATCTAAACTATCATCATCCATCATGTGGCTCCATTTCCCAAGAAGTAAGTGAAATTGTTCTTAAACCTTCTACCTTGTTAGTTATTGAAATTTATGTTCTTCTGCCTTATTTGCCGTTGTTATTTCTGTGCCTCATACCTTGTCTGTTAATTTATCCGTATGTTTTTGCCTTATTTGTTACTGTTATCTACGTATATTATTAGTATTTTGTCTACCTGGCTGGTACTATTATACATATGCTTGGCGAGGATGAGATAAATGAATGAAGGGTGTTGTCGTGATGTTTAATTTGACATACATGCATACGCATTGTGAGGACGAGATAAATGCACGAAGGGTATTGTCGTGCCATTTGATTCGATATCTTGAACACATTCCTCTTATTGTGAATTCGTGGGTTAACTATGTTGTTAGTGGTTGTTGCCTTAACCTCTTGACTTGAACTGTTAAGAAAAGAGATGGTTGTGATATTGAGGGACCTGATCATTATTCCTTTTAGTTAATCATTTCATATCTCTTATATTTATTCTTGGTATCTATATTGTTATTTTCGATTGTTCTCTATACTTCGATTTAACTACACATGTTACATTAGTGAGTATCTTTTGACTTAAAAACCTCGTCACTACTTCACCGAGGTTAGTCAAAATACTTATCGAGTACATGAGTTCAATTGTATTCATACTAAACTTCTACATCTTGCGTGCAGATATTCGGCAATGAGCAGCCGAGGAGTACGTGGCCTTTAAAATCGAAATAGTGCAATTAAACCAAATCCTATGGATAGTTTTTTTTACCCAAAGTTAGGCAAGATATTTACCTCAACTAGGCTAAACTAACACTAAAATGGCTTTTTCTTTAAAATTCGCCTCCGTATGGCTCAAATTTAATAAAAAATGACTTAATATCTTTTCCTTTAAAATTCACCTCAGTACGGCTCAAATCTAACAAAAAATGACTTAATATCATCAAATAATGCAATAATAACCAATTTTGATTAATAAAGTTAAGATCTTTACACAAATTTTCAATAGTCAACAAAAGTCAACCCCGGGCCACCTAGTTAAAACTCGAGTTCAAGGACAGATCTCGACTACCCATAACCCAAAAAATTCATATATGTATTTTTTTTTAATCCGAATCCAATTCGACTCTCAAATCTCAAATTTTTTATTTTTGAAAAAAATAGTAAAAATTCCCAAAAATTCCGTTCAAATCCCTTTAGACGTTAAATCTAAAAAATAATCATCTATTATAATTGAAATTGGATTTAAATCATTTACCCAATGATTTGGCATGAAAATCTCTCCTCAAAATCGTCTCCTACCGAGTCTAGGATTCTAAAATGTGATAAATGAAGCTAAGTCCAAAAATCCAACACTTATGTGCAGTTGCAAGAGTCGCAAGTGTGACTTCGGGTTCGCAAATGTGAACAATGTATCGCAAAATCGATGCCTTCTGAACTCAGTGGATGTCGCGAATGCGACACATACTTTGCATTTCTGAAGTCCTCCCCTTTCGCAAAAATAATCAGTTGGTCGCAATACGACTTTCCTTGCTAGGAGTCCAAATCGCAAATACAATCCCAAGTTCGTAAAAGCTATCTCTGCAATCCCCCAGTCCACCTCGCAAATGCGAGGTTCGCAAATGTAGACAAGATCTCGCACTTGCGAGACGTGAACAACAACCCAAAACCCAACAAAACTGAAACTCACTCAAACATTTCGAAACGCGTCTGGAACTCACCCGAGCCTCGGGGCTCTGCATCAAATATTCACACAAGTCCATAAATGTCATGTGAACTAGATCGCACGATCAAAATACTAAAATAACATCTGAAATTATGAATCGAACACCAAAACACATGAAAATTACAATGAAATTCAAGTACTTCTAAAAACACAACCACATATCCGATTCCTATCAAATCAACTCAGAATGACGCCAAACTTTGCAGAAAAGTTTCAGAGAACAAAACAGACCTATTCAAATTCCCAAAATCAAAATTCGAACTTGATAGACATAAAGTAAAACCATGGTCAAACTTAAGAAATTTATAAGCCTTCAAATTGCCAACTTTCGACAAAACAAGCCAAACCAACTTAGGGACCTCCGAAATCAATTTTGGGCATACGCCTTAATACAAAATCACCATCGGCACTTAACATAATCATAAAACTCCAATCGGAGATCAAATACGCAAAAGTCAAACTTGGTTAACTTTTTATACTTAAATCTTCTAAATTGTGAATCATTCTTTCAAATCAACTTCGAATCACTCGAAAACCGATACCGACATACATGCAAATCATAATACATGATACGAAGCTACTCAAGACGTTAAACCACCGGCCAGAATGCCAAAGCTCAAAACGGCTACTCGAGTCGTTACAAATAATTTGTATTTTGCTTGACAGGAAGACAATGGATGTCTTAGCCCAGTTAGCAAATCATGTTTGTGTTTTCCACAATTAACCTAAAACATTAGTTTTCTTAAAAAAATTAAAAGAACTATCACACATTCTTGCGAAAACTAAAAAGCAAGTAAAATAATTTGTGAAATTGAAGCAATGAGGTTAAAAAACTGAAATAAATTTTGAGTCGAACATATTAATTGAGATGATTAAAGACTTTTATGGGCAAAGTTTCTTTCTTGGATCAGTTAAATAAGGCCAATAATCAAGTTTTCAATAACTTATACTTTTACTTCAAACTTTATTTTGTACTATCTCAAATACAATTTTTGATATATTACTTATGTGTTTAAAAGTTTTTCCCTCATTGAGACGAGTTGCACATGCAGCATGCCTACGACGAGACTAGTTATACATATAAGACAACATGAATTGTGTTTAATAATATCATTTTTGAAGACATATTTTTAACTTTTTTGTTTGTTTTTGTTTTTGAAGATATTCATATCCAACATAATTACAATAATCACTAATATTAGTGACAGAGTTAACGAATAAAATAATACAAGCAGTAAAAACAACTATTTCATGCAATTTTCTATGTAGAAGTAAAATATTGATCTTAAACTAATTAGCCTTCTCTATCCATTTGAAACTAGCTGCAACATATTTCTATAAAATTAAAATTAATTATCCAACTTAACATAGATTGATTTGATTTGGTTTGAATTGAATTGGATTGACTTGACTTGATTTTGGTGTGGCTTGGCTTGGTTTGGCGTGAATTGGCTTGATTTTAGTAGCTTACCTTGACTTTATTTAGTTGGAAGGGCTCGGAATTAAAAAAAAAATGAGTAGGGAGAAAACTTTATGGAAGATCCCCAATAAAATGGGCTAGTGGCTTAAAATTTGAGGCCCAAAATGTAGGTGCAAAAGCCATTTGGTCCATTTGTCAGTTTCGGGCTTAGGAAAATCAAATTCGGGCTAAAATCCGGCGAAAGAACGAAAAAAAGATCCACGTTGTTGCTTGACCGACCTCCTTCCACCGATCATCGACTCTTTCGACCTTCCTCCAATGTAATAATTTTTTTCTATATTTATTTCATGCATTATTATGTGAATATATGATACACAAATTCATATCTGAATATTCATTTCGTTTTTGAATGTGTAAGATATTCCTTTTCTATTTTAACTTTCCTTTTGAGCTAATTGTTATGTTATTTTACAAAATCGAACTTGTCAAAACCCTAATTGAACCCCAAGCTACTTTAATTTTTTTAAAATTATTTGTTTCAGAATTTTCGTATCCAAGGCTGTACAGATCACGTCGTTGTTTGAGATTTTACTGTATTTATACAGTTTAAGCTGCCAGGTAAAGTATATTATATTTACTTTTGTTGTTTTTTTTGTTAAATTTGTCGAATTATGTGTTTGTTTATATTTTTGAAATTTTTATCTTTTTGGCGTTTTGTCCAGAATTTTGGCTGTCAAATCTGAGTATTTGATCACAGTAGAATTATTATTTGCTGAGCTGTTTTTGTTTTATTTATTTTGATATTAATAACATATGTTCAAAATGGAAAGTAGATTTAAGGTTGAAATTGATAAGATTCTTAAAATTGTCTGCCAATTGATGAATTTTATGGTTGAACTTGGGAACTGCAACAAAAGAAAAACTGCAGCTATTAAAAGAATTATAGCAAATGTAGCAGAAGAAGTATCAGTGGACCTTGTTCAACAACATTGCCCTGATTCAAAATTTATTAGTACTATTTAATAATCGGATATGAGTCTCACCGCTTGTTTTGTCCACGTGCTGGCAGTATTCAGCTTTTTGTTGGCTGAGTACTTTAAAAAGTGAATAAAAGTTTCGTGTATAGCAGCTCTTGGAATGCATGAAAAAATTTCACGTTGACAACAAGTTTGTCGAGTTACTCATTTATTGAGTTTATAATTAGTGGTTTCGACATTTATGTGTATCCTTATGGCGTTTGTTATTGTCGGCAAATTTTGGTTTTCTGGCTGGGCTTATATATATACACGTGTAAACACACACAACAGACTTACTTTATTGCTCCGGACTTAGAGCCGCTAGTAGGTTCAGCTTTTTGTTAGTCTTGGACTTGTGGGTTTCATGTTCTCATGACTGTATCCTTGCAGGAGTACTGCATTCAGAACACATTTATTAGGACATTGAGCTGGGTTTCATGCATTGTTGTTGAAGAGCAGTGCCATGCACAGCTGTGTTCACTGGGTGGGTTACACAAAGAGTGTCAGAAAATTGATGCAATGTCAGCATCTAGTAAATTTGATCTATCTTCCAGTAGTCCAGATAGGCCACTGTATGCCTCTGGGCAGCGTGGATCCTACGCACCTGCTTCACTGGATAGGTCGGGTAGCTTCCGTGAGAACATGGAGAATCCAATCTTATCTTCTCTTCCAAACATGACAAGAAGTACTTCAACAGTAACACGTACAGATGCCGTTAACTTTTTCCAGTGCTTACGTTTTGATCCAAAAGCTATGGTTACTGACCACAAACTTAATCGGAATATTGATTTCAAGCGGCTCACCAGTTTAGCTTTAGGTGCGCCAGTGGAGGATTCTCCATTGGTGTCTTCTAAAGGAAAACTGTTCCCTTCTCCCTCTGCGGAGGAGGCCAGACGGCTGAAGGCTGGTCTTCGTGAAAGCTGCACTAAAGCTAGGTAGATGCTTGGATACTGTGTTCTTTTTGTATATGCTTTCCTTAGTCAACTAGTTTTTCTAAAGATATTGTGCTCATATAAATCCATGAAATATCAGGGAACGTGTGAAGATATTCACCGAATCTTTATCTGTGCTCAACAAATGCTTTCCAAGCATCCCATCAAGGAAGAGATCTCGGTCTGATTCCCTATCAAATGACCGACACGTGACATTATTCCCAAGTGATCGGTCAGTTTCAGGGACAAGCATTGGTAAAACTGGAACGCAGAGTCATTGTACTGCCAGTAGTTATGAGTTGGAGCAACAAAAGTCTGAAGAAAGAGTTAAAACTGCTGTTCCAAGCAAACGCACTCGAACTTCTATGGCCGATGTTAGGGTTTGTATCATTATTTTGTAATTTATTTGTATCTTTTATACCTTGATTTAACTTCACTCTTCGGAGGTATTGTCTATATTGCTGGCCTTTTGATTGATTCCGCTTTGCAATCTTCTATGTATCTCCTGTTCCTGCAATAATATTGCTGAATACGCTAGAGGAGTGTCTCATTTAGGAGAGAGTCTTCCCTTGCTTTGCTCTTTATTGCTAGGTAAGATCAGCTAAATGTGGGTTAACACAGTAACTACCTAATGAAGCTCGATAATTTTAGGCGTTGGAATTGGATCTACCGTTTCTTGCTAAAATGCTGGTTAATATTAATAAATGAACTAATGGAGTTGGATACTTGTCTAAAAAAAATATTTTTTTTGAACTTATTGTTACCATTCTCAAAAAATATTAATAAATGAACTAATGGAGTTGGATACTTGCCTCAATTTTTTTTTATTTTTAAAAAAGTTGGATATTATTAGCATTCAGATAGGGTCTTTCTTCCTGTGCTAAAACTTCATTTGTTTGTTTGTGGAGTGAGATGCCAAGGTAGAGTTTATCGGGAGGTGTTTCTAATAATTGCCTTTTTGTTCAAACTTATAAGCAACTGGACAGATACTTGCTTTTGAAGTATCCTCTAAAGATATCTTTTTCCTGTAATAGACACGGTATATTGCGCTTTCCTTCTACTTGATGCTAATGCGTGCTTCCTCACCTCAATTCATATCTTTCATCCGACCGTATGCTTGAAACCAGCTTAGACATCCGCATTTTTTGTTTTGATTGTAGCCTGATGTACGGGCAAGCACTCCCACAAGGTCGGCTGGGAACATGGATAGAGATAGGGAGATACTGAGGCTTCCAAATGGTAGCACAATTCAGGGAGAAGATCGTACGTCATCCATTGCTGTAGAAGGTTGGGAGAAGTCGAGGATGAAAAAGAAGCGTTCTGGAATAAAAGATGCTACTGGCTCCATAACGACAAAACCTATTGATGGCCACAGGGAACCGAAGCAAGGAGTGCAGCCGCGGCTTCCTAGTGATAGCCGATCAAGATTTACTGATAGCCATGGCTTCAGGTAGTGCTGCAACTGTCAATGTTTAATTTAAAATCCGAGTGACGCATGTGTTCAGGTTTTCTCTGTCATATCGTCTAAGTCTAAATGTTTTTCTGCAGGATCATATACACGTCCTTAGTGTAGTATTTGTTGTTTTTTCGTAGACTACCTTTCTGAGATTAGTTGAGAAGTGCTTTCTCTCTCAGCAACAATGTCACTGTAACTAAATTGTACCAACTGCGTAAGTCTAGAAAAGTAGTGGTCCTCTGACACTTTCGCTAAAGTAAAAATTTGAAGTCTTTTTGTCATAGGTAAACTGAAGCTTCTTACCCTTCTTATCTTTTGTGTTTGGGGAAAAGGTAGGGGTTGTTTGATATAATATCTTATGGTTATTTCAGTTGCTTTATTGAGTCGTTTTTTGTTCCTCTTTTATAGTTAGGCACTTAAGAAGTCTTAAGGTGTGCTTGTGGAGCCATATGAAGTAGAGAGAAGTGAGGACGGCTATAGAAATAAGAGAGTTTTTTTAATACCCTAACGTTGTTACTTGTTCGTGAAGTTTTTTGTGTCCAGTAAGCTGGCATGAGGACTCTCATGGAAAGCTGGGTGTTATTCAATGCCTGTTACAGATTTACGCATCTGTTGTCATGACATCTTGAATTGTTACCTTGTGTTGAAATTTCAGTTTATCCTTTTTTTTTGATCAAGTAAGAAATATATTCAGTAATAATCGCAAAAGCTACCGTATACAAGAGGTATACCAAAAGATAGAGAACTTGCATTTTTTTTTTTGTGGGCATTAATTATCGACATTTCAGGCATAATTGCTGACATTTTAGGTAGTTATTTGAAGTTTGCGCTCCAAAGAAATGGCACAGTACTTATTAAGTATTAACCCATACATGGAACAACTAAATTTTATGGTAGAGGCATAACCATATTTGATCCTCAGTACTTATTAACCCATATATGGAACTGCTAAATTTTATGGTAGTGGCATAACCATATTTGACCCTCAGAATTTCCTTTGACAAGCCATGACAAGTAACTTCCTATTTCTGGCATGATTGTGTTTCATCTTGCATCGTATTCTATGTGGGATTGATGTGAATTTGAAGAAATTGAGCTTTAGCCTTCAGTAATTGTTTGTGCAAGAAAATAAGATGGTGAATTTTGAATACTGGACATGCTATTTAGTTTCCATCATAGTATTAGCCCTCACGGTCAAGAGATATACTTCTTTTGAAAGTTAAATTGGTTTTCTTACATTCTTACTGGGAGGTAGTCAATTAGGTCAAACAGGGTTTTGGTGAGTTTATAGAAGAAAGTATCTTCTTCCATGTGTCATTGGAGATGTAATAGGGAAAGTTATAACTAACTTTTTCCAAAAAGGAAGTACTATAATTTGATGAGAGCAAATACCGTACTTCATGGATACGCATTACTCAATTGCTGCGTATTTAAATCTTTTTTCCCATGAAGGTTCAACATCATTCTTGTGTAGGGCATAAGTGGTAAAACTGTAATTTTTTGTTATATTCAGAAGCACTTCTTGTTATTTTGAACTGATCTTCTTTTGGTTCAATTAGACATGGGCTTGCTCCTGGTGCTGTCGGAAAAGCTGATGGTGCAACACAGCATGTTACCTTAGGTGTACGTTCTTCCCTGTCTAAGATTGACCAAGATAACCATCTTCATCTCCTAGATAGGAGAGATCGTCCTCTTGGCTCAGAGAAAGAAAGGGTGAATCTCAAAGCAGTCAGCAAGTATGAGAGACCCTTTTTCTGCACTTCCTTTTTCACTCATTTTGGTTGAATTTGTAGACTGGTCTTTGCAATTTCTTTTGCTAGCTTATGCTTTAAAACTGTTACGAGAGATCTCTTTCTCTAGGTATTCTTTTCCTCCTATTTTTACATTCCTTACACAATTTTATCTGTTCTATTCATCCAGTACAATGAAATCAGCTGCTCGTGAAGAATTCACATCCCCTAGCCCTACATCGAATACGAAATTGAATCCTGCTACTAGGGCTCCACGATCAGGTTCAGGCGGTGCACCAAAGTTGTCTCCTCCAGTTCACCGCGCAGCTGCTGCAAATGATTGGGAAATCTCTCAATGTACAAACAAACTTCCATCTGCTGTTGGGGCAGGTAATCGCAAGCGCAACCCTTCTACAAGGTCGTCATCTCCGCCTGTTGCGCAATGGGCCAGCCAAAGGCCCCAGAAGATATCTCGACCCGCAAGAAGGAACAATTTTCCCATTGTTCCGAATATTGACGAAATATCTACCCTGGATACCACAAGCGATGTTCTACGTAATGAGAGACGTTTGTCTAGCTCTTCCCCTCAACAAAAGTTAAAAAGTGATGTCTTCTCTCCAGCTGTATCAGAAACTGAGGAATTAGGAGCTGCTGAAGTCAAGTCTAAAGATAAGAGCAAGAGGTCTGACGAAGTGGATGAAAAAGCTGGGAATGTGCAAAAGATGTCAACACTGCTGCTACCGCCAAGGAAAAATAAGTTGGTTAGTGGACAAGACTTTGGAGATGGTATTCGCAGGCAAGGGCGGAGTGGCAGGGGGTTTACCTCCACTAGGTCCCTAATGCCATTGATGGCTGAAAAGCTTGGCAATGTTGGGACTGCAAAACAACTTAGAACCTCTAGACATGCTCTGGATAAGCCAGAAAGGTTGAACATTCTCTCCTTCCAATTGACAGTTGGTATGCTTTTTCTGCTACATTTTGGTGCAACAGAATAACTTTTGAATTGATGCAACTATTTGGTGCAGCAAAGGAGGCAGACCACCTACAAGAAAGCTCTCCGATCGTAAGGCTTATAAACGACAGAAGCTTGCAACGATGGATGCTGCAGCGGATTTTCTAGGTATTGTAGCCGCAATGTAGACTTGAGTACTATAGGTGTTGAATTATTGATTTTTATTGTTACATCTCATTAGTTGGTTCAGATGATGGCCATGAAGAGCTACTGGCTGCTGCAAGTGCTGTTACTAACACTGGTATACTATCAGTCACCTGCTTTTTCTAGATTTCTTTGGAAAAATCAATCTTTTTGGCACTAACTGAACGCATTGCTATTTACTTATTTATTGATTAAGCAAAATCTTATTAATGATCCTATATCTATTGCAGCTCAAGCCCTTTCGAGCTCATTCTGGAAGCAGATGGAGCCATTTTTTCGTTTTATATCTGAAATGGACAGAGTCTTTCTGAGGCAACAGGTGGAAGGTCTTCTTTTTTAGACTTATGTATCTACTTATAAGCATATGAGCAACTCGTCTTCTTTTTTAGACTTGTGTATTAAATATGGATATTTGAGCAACTCATTTAGGTGTTAATTGTGACAATAATGGCAAGATTGATCTCCTGCCGTATCGATTGCTTATAACTCAGAACTTTGGATGTCTTTTATGTAATTGTTATCATGTATACATGTTAGTTGCTTATAGATATATGCTTTTTTCTCCCCCCTCTCCGTATTACTTTTCATTATAGAGTCCAGTGGTGGCTGTCCCATTGCCATATCTTGTGACGATTATCCTTTTAGTACTATCTCTATTCATATTAAACAGCTATACTATAGTCTGTTTCAAAGGAGCTGAGAAGGGAAGGATTTGTGAAAATCATCTTCCAATTGGTGTACCCTTTAATGCTCAAAATAAAATTGGAGGAGCAACAAAGCTCAGGTCTTTGAACATTCTTTAATCATCGAATATAGAAGTATTAGAAGTTGAATTATAAAAGGGGGCTCATGTGGAAGGTTAACTGTTGTTTCAGTTTTGCATCTTACTCATGGATTGTATATGGCGTGCATCTTCCAATCTCCAGGGAAAATGGAAAAAAAAGGTGACCTTGTTACTATCAAAAAAAAAAAAAAAGAAGAAAAAAATGATAGAAAGAAAAGAACGGTGAAAATTCAGCGTTACCTTACTTTTCTTTCTTTATAGGTCTCTTGTCGCTCTCCTGAAAAAAGAGTGAAGTTTCGCCTCTGTTTGAAGGCTAGCTCCTGCTTTGGAGCTTCATCCCCACATCGCACATATTGGAAACAGCAAACTGAAAAGGGGAACTCAGTGAACAGACAAAGGAAAAAATTGGATATGTTACCCAAAAATCATCCAATGTTTGCCTTTCTAAGGATTGATTTCCGTTGTAGTTTATATTCATATTTAAGTTGGAAAACTGGAAGGGAGAAAGGAAAAGGGGGGGGGGAGGGGAGTGTAGACCACTAGCCATTCACAACTGGTCTTCGTCCTTTTGCTGCACTTGTTTTCTTTAACTATTTGTAATTTTGAATGATGTTGACTCAGCCTTGGGAAAATCCATAGGCAAGTGTAAGTTAATTGATTTGAGTGGTCGAGGGAAGCTCCCTTTCTTCCATTTCTAGGATGCGAAGCTATTATTTTGGTGAGCATACTTATATTTTTGATAAGTAATTATTCAAGAACGTATTGGATATTTCCAACAATAATAGAGTGCAGAAGAGGAGTTACATCTGGGTTTAGTTGCATTATAAGTTGACAAAGTAAGTCTAGCATGGCAATCTACATATCTACATCTGTCATGTTGCACCAAAAAGTGAGCAAAACAACAAATCTATGTTCGAGACTAATTACATTTTCCTTGTTGCTCTAAAGAATTCTAATCTTCCATTCCTCCAAACAGTGTAATTAAAAGTCATTGCTTTTTGCTTAAAGCACTGAAGTAATGCAAAATGAGGAGATATTGCTGCTTGGATGAAGCTGTGTGCTTCAAGTAATGATACGCGAAGTGATCTTAATGAGATGTGGTCGGTTCTTGAATCTCACTTCAACGAAGCATGCGCTCACTTTTTGCTTTCCGCTTCAAGTCCCAGGACCTTGTTTCTTTTTCTTTTTGTGCTTTGCACTTTCAAAAACAACGCTCCAAATGACCTGCCAAATACCCGCTGGACTGGAATTTCATGCACTTGTTAATCTTCTGCTCAGACCCGTCCTGTAACAGCACTGGAGCAGTTCCAAAGTTGTGTAACGCATAGACCATTTTAATTTCAATAGGGCAAACATCAAGATCCTGATCTGGTATGTGATTCTGTAAGGCAAGAAAAGGTGGTTTGACATCGTCAAATTGTTCCTCACATAAAGGGCATCTACTTCAAGACAGAAAACCTCTCTTCTGTAGATTTTGCTGTGTCATATGTGCCTCCGTTGTCACTAACCATGTGAAGTGAACAACCTTGTAAGAAACTGTATTCTTCCAGATTTCTCTAAAGCCAGTTGGGGGTGGGAGAGTTAGGCATGCTAAGATCGAGTAGCATGATCTGGAATGTTCCGTTGGCTTGTCCTTTCCGTAGGAGACAGTGCGGTGTAGACTGGAGAAGGGAGGAGTTTCTCAACAGGAGAAGGTTGGAGTTACTCAACAGCTGTAAGAGAGACATACCCTCTAAAGATACCAATCACTGCAGTTCCTCCTGAATGTGATGTCCCAACCTTGTTAGATTTGAAGTCTGAAATCACCGAATAGGATTGGTAGAAAATAATTGTAGAGTTCTGGAAATTGTTCCCCCAGGGGAGAGGGACCAAGTGAAGAGTCTTGCTAGAAGCTGGATTTTCTCCCATTACCTTTTGAAAGCTTGATGAGCAATATATATATATTTTTTTTTAATGTGAAATCACATGTCTCCATTTTCTCGTGTTAGAGTGACGAGCAAATCACATGTCTCCATTTTCTTGTGTTAGAGTGACGAGCATGCATACAAGAGCATGCAATTTATTTTGTGGAACATGTGAGTTGGTTCCTCCATATTGTTGCAGTTTTGCATTGCTTATTAGTGTGTACTTGCGATCGACATATCTAAAGTAACATAGCAGGTCTCATGAATTTGGGTTGATCAATAATAGTGTGTGATAATATGCAGACAGTTAAATACTGTAAAAAATAATACCATAGTTGCTCGATATCGCTAATTAGACTTCCCTCTACTTATGACTTTCTGATATACACTTATCCGTATTGTTCTTCTGTTAACAGATAAATCATGAGACTAATCTGGCAGCAGCAGCCTCTGTGACTTTTGATACTGATGCTTCCAGTTTAAGTAGTGGTTTTGGGTTGAATGAAGTCGGGGGACAGACAAATGAAACACAGAGTTCCGATCTTACCTCAGAACATGGAGTCTCTGGAAAAAGTAAACCCAAGGACATTTCCTTGTACCAGAGGCTGTTGGCTGCTATAGTACCTGAAGAGCTTTATTGCAATGGAAAGGAAGACCTTAACTCCAATGTTTATCGATCTGGAGTTGAAATCGAGATGGATTCAGAATCTCATACTTCCTGTGGGCAGATGTTATATAGCAGTGAAACATCCCGATACTGTGCTTCTAATGGATACAGCATAAATGCCAATGGGTGTTCCGTTGATAATTTGGACTACATTAAGTCCGATAATGTTACATCTGCATTTGAAAAGGAGAATTTTTCAAGCTATGATCAGTCACAAAATGGTCTACTTTCAGAACAACAAACATTGCCTGGCTTTGTTTGTTCCGAGTATCAGTATAATGAGATGTCCATTGATGAGCGGCTTCTCATGGAGATTCGCTGTATCGGAATATATCCAGACCTGGAGGTAGGTTGTTGGAATTTCAGCATGTTGCATAGTGTTATACTTTGAGCTATATCTTCTCAGAGTTTACTAATCCTTGTTTTGCTGATTGCTTATTCTCCATGTAGTCTGATTTTACTGAGACTGGAAATGAAGAGATCAGTGCAGAAATTAGTAAATTACATGAGAAACACCATGAAATGGTAAGTTTTATCCTTTTTCCAAAGTCATATATCTTAGAAGAATCTCCCTTTAATTTGAGTCAACTGGTGATGGTCTGAGAATGAGTCAGCTTTTCAAGTCCACACATTGATTCTTCCATCCTTAATGAGATGTTTTCACTTAATGGAAGTCTGGACCTGAGTCATTCAGATCTTAACCCCATTTAGTGAATATTGTTTTTTTCTCCTTTTACAACCATTTATTTGCTCTTAATATGTCTGACCTCATTCAAATCTATTATAGATGTTCAATTCAGGTGAAGGTTACTTTTTATCACTATGCTGTCCACTACCATCCCCCACCAATTTCTACTGCTCAACACCATTGCCAACCACCATCATCACCTGCCGCCACTGCATAACTACCACTGTCAACCACCTCGACAGTGAACCACCACCATGAAGCAGCCACCGTCTCCGCCACGAACCACCTCCACATCAACTATCTCGACTGCTAGACACCACCACCACCACCTACCTTCATTCCCATCCATCACAACCGACACTTCTACTGCCTGCCACCACCATGACCACTTCAACCGCCAGCCACCACTGCAACCAACCACCTTTGCCGCCATCCACTACCACCTCCACCACTAACCAATACCAGCAACCAACTCCACCAACAACCAGCTGCACCACCAACCACCCCCCTCCACTGACATTGCTGCACCACCAACCACCCCCCTCCACTGACATTGCTGCACTGACCACCTCACCAGCAACCTCAACCGCGCCACCACCATTGCGAACACCACCTTCGCCGTCATCCACCACCACCTCCATGGCTCCACCACTAACCAACACCACCAACCAATGCCACCAACCACCAACAACCAGCCACACCACCAACCAACTCCTTCACTGACTGCTGGGCCGACCACCATCGCGAACACCACCAACCTCAACCGCGCCACCACCACCAACTACCTCTACCCCAGTTACCACCGCACAACCATCACCTCTAGCCACGAACGCACAACCACCACTAGCAGCCACTGGCTCTTGCTGGTAGAGTGTGCTCCATTAAGCAATCAGTTTTTGCAGCACCTTGTAAACTAAAATCAATATCTTATGGATGTAATATTTAAGTATTACTTTATTTAGATTTTAGATTTACTAGTCTTTAGAAAAGATATTTGCCCATTCAAATACTGATCTAGAGACAACATCCTAATAGTAAGATGTGTTCAGAATCAAATATCTTAATCTTAATAAAGACAAATAGGGGCTTGGTCTCCTTTATTGTTCTGAAACTTCCAAGCAATTGGTTTCCGTATTGGGAGCCTTACTCATGGATTGCCTATTCTGTAGCCTTACTCATGGATTGCCTATTCTGTAGGTTTCTAAGAAAAAGAGGATGCTTGGGAAACTGCTGGATTCAGCTACACAGATGAGGGAGTTACAAGAGAAGTACATAAATTTTATGCTTCTTTCAGATGCCTAACCTTCGTCTTTGCTTAGTACTATTCATTTTGGTAACAACTAAACTTATTTATCATACAGGGAGTTTGAACAACGTGCTCTTGATAAACTGGTTGCAATGGCATACGAAAAATATATGGTAATTTGAAGCTTTTAAGCACTTTCTGTTCTTAAATTTAGATTTACATCCCTGGAAAAAAGGGATCAGCTGTAGTTAACTGCTTCTCCATTCGAGGGACCGGATTTCAGAGATAATGCATTATGTTTATGGTGAGAACTTATGTTTCGTATTACTGAATGATGAATCAAGACTTCTTCATGTGAATATAGTCAAATTCATATGACCAAGATACATTTTCTATTTGGTGGATTTTTTTTCTTTTTATTGTTTTTCCTGTTAAAGGCTTGAAGCTAAGTAATGGTTGGTTCAGTAATTTATTTATACAACTTGAGTTTTATGCTAACTTCTATCAGTTGCAAATTTTTACTTTGCTTTAGAAGTAAATTTTGTTCCTTACTGTTCATACAGGACTTCTATTAAACTTGCCTATTTACTTTTCGAATTCTGTTTAAACAAAAACTGATGCCATGTTGTTCATCTAGTTTTGATCCCCAAAACCATAACAGGAAGTTTAAGTTATAGTTTTAGTTCTTTTATGTTACTTCCTGTGCTCCACATGTATTATTATTATGACACAAGTTGACATTCTGCTGATGTACTTGGTATGTGTCTTTGCGTAAGAAGAAGCCACCACAGTTTTCATTACCTTTCTGTGTATACTTTGTATTTCCTTCTTTCTTGTTCTTCAAATAGTTATGTATACATAAACTAACTTTTCCGCTGGTACTATCATAGAATATCTATTATTGATTATATTGCTGTAATGCACTTCAGAACTGTGTGAAACATGAAATTGTCTTCTTAAATCTTGTAATTTGAATCTTGAAGTTGTTGAATTGAAATAATTTTGCCTCGACAGAGTTGTTGGGGTCCAAATGCTCATGGGATGAAGAGTGCTAGCGCGAAACTGGCCAAGCAAGCTGCCTTAGCTTTTGTCAAGCGGACTTTGGATCGATGCCAAGAATTTGAGCAGACAAGAAAGAGCTGCTTCAGTGAGCCCTTGTATAAGGATATGTTTCTTTCTGGGATATCCCGCCTTAGCGATGGACAAACAGATTCGAACACTGATGGCGAAGCTGGAAAATCTTATATCAGCACATCTGGCTGTTCAGGAGAAGCTAGAGTTTCAGGTATTCTTTTTTTCCTCTTCTATCTACGTGAATGTGGGGAGCAAGTGTAGAATTATGAAGCATGGCATGTTAATTGAATACAACACGCTTAAATTTTTATTATATCTCTTCTGCAGCTTTGGGCGCACAGCAGAGCCCATCGCTAAACCAGGATATATCTTTTGAAGCCAATTTACCTTCTGAAGCCAGTAGGGTCAAGCGGAGGGAGTTGGAAGATGTTCTTGGTACTACCATTGGTGCTTCTTCAGGCATAGGTAGTTCACTTTTAAGCAGTGCAAAAGGGAAGAGAAGTGAGAGAGATCGAGAAGGAAAAGGGAATGGCCGAGAGGCATTATCCCGCAATGGAACAGCCAAAATTGGTCGACCTGTCTCTTCCAATGTTAAAGGAGAAAGAAAGCCTAAGACAAAACCTAAGCAGAAGACTACTCAGTTATCCACCTCTGTCAATGGCCTCTTTGGCAAGATATCGGAGCAACCTAAATTGCTAGGATCTTCAATAGCAAGATCAAGTGGTATAAGTGCCACTGGAAATGATAAGACTGACTGTAACTTGGATGACCTAGAGGATCCCATTGACTTATCCGGCCTGCAACTCCCAGAAATGGATGTTTTAGGTGTCCCTGACGATCTTGGTGGTCAGGGACAGGACATAGGCTCATGGTTGAACATCGATGATGATGGATTACAAGATGACGACTTCATGGGCCTTGAGATTCCCATGGATGACCTGTCAGACTTGAATATGATGGTTTGAAGCTTCTTTTGCTGTATATTCCTGTTCATTACAATTCACTGGAGAAACCTTGTTGTCCAGATACAACCACCAGTTACATGTGGGTTGTGTGACTGTGCAGTCCTGAAGTAGGACTGCATATTCTTTGGGATACCTGTGTACCGCGACATTTTTGAGTGAACCCTTAGAGAAAGGAAGGGTTTTGTACCTATAAGTTGATGACTTTGACTGTAAAAATCTTTTTGTACAATGGTCAATCCAGTACCGTAGTCATAGTATGTAGAAACACTGTACTTGGTTAGCAATACAGGTCAGGGAACAACGTCTTTTGTACATAGATTTTGATTTTTAATAAAGATCACTTTTTGCAAGTCATCCCATCCTCTAGTCCAGTTATAATAATGCGTAAATTAATGTTTGCGTGCTCCGTTTTTTGTGTTTTTTGGCAAAACGTTCAAATTTATATCATTATATGTAACTGATATCGTGGTGACTATATTGGTT
This sequence comes from Nicotiana noctiflora, assembly GCA_032618575.1. Classification (NCBI taxonomy): domain Eukaryota; kingdom Viridiplantae; phylum Streptophyta; class Magnoliopsida; order Solanales; family Solanaceae; genus Nicotiana; species Nicotiana noctiflora. Next base: position 27,767 of record JASVEL010009428.1, read on the forward strand.
TTCTGTGATGCAGGAATGTGTTATAGTTCAGGTTTGTTATGTGCTGGTATGGTTAGCCCTTACAGGGGAGGGATGAACTATTTTTGGGGAATGCTATATGGTGACCTTTTTCCTGCATTTCATTAGTCTAAAGTGCTGAGCTTATTATCATTTTTGTAGAATGTACATCCCAACTCTATGCGTGTGTTGCGTATGACTAGCATATTCTTCTTCTCAGATATTGCCAACGTTAACGCAACCTTAATCTCCGCAAAGTGTAAGGGCAATGGGATGCTGCTCTTCATGTTAGTATAACATCATAGTCGCTGGACCTTTTGGTTTCTTTTAGTTGTAACTTGAAATATAATGGCAGATTTAGTCGCATTTATTCACTTTGATGGAAGACTACCTGATAACTCAAACCAGGATTCAGAATACACCAGCCTATGGAGGTATGATTTTAGTTATTCTTTGTGTTAGTCTTGCGATTTTGGGGATGTTCTGTTTTGAGTGGACCATAGTAATGCATTTATAAGAGACCAAAACAAAAAAAAAAAAAAGAATTCTGTTTTGGATCCTCCTGTACCTTCTGCCTTATTTGCATTTGTTTGTGCACAGGAATGTTTCCATATTGGTTCAGCTGCTAAGTGCCATTGGATTGAGGAACTGCGAAGTATATCTTCTTTTTGTGACCACAGGAATCTGTTATAGTGCAGGTTTGTTATGCTGGTATGGTTAGCTCTTACAGGGGAGGGATGAACTATTTTTGGGTAATGCTATATGGTGACCTTTTTCCTGTTCATTAGTCTAAAGTGCGGAGCTTGTATTTATCATGTTGTAGGATATACTTCCCAATTCTATGCGTGTCTGTTGTGTATGACTCTGGCATATTATTCTTCTCAGATATTGCCAACGTTAAAGCATCCTTAATCTCTGCAAAGTGTCATGGAAATGGGATGCTGCTCTTCTTGTTAGTATAACATCATAGTCGCTGGACCTTTTGGTTTATTTTAGTTGTTACTTGAAATATGCTGACAGATTTAGTCTGCATTTATTTACTTTGATGGAAGACTACCTGATAAATCAAACCAGGATTCAGAATACATCAGCCGATGGAGGTACGGTTTTAGTCTATAGCTATTCTTTCTGTCAGTCTAGCAATTTTGAGATGTTCTGTTTTGAATGAACCATAGTAATGTGTTTAAAGAAGTTTCTAAAATTCAATTTTTAACATACTCCTGCCTAACTGCCAAATATTTTGCAGTAAATTACTTTGTATGATTTATAAAACGTGCGACTTCTGTATGATAACCATTGCTCTAGTTCTATGGGAATAAACTTGTATCACTTAAGATACGTCATTTGTTTTAGATACGGTAACAGTTTATTAAAAAGGTATCATGATGGTACAAAAGGATACAAAAAACACCCCTAACAACATCATCCACCTTCTATCCTATCCCTCCTAGCATGTCCAGAAATTCTACATAATGATCCAGGTTTCTTAAAGGGATGCATTTACACCAATAATACAGATTATGAAGACTTTATTTCTTAATTCTAATAATGTGTTTTTGATGCCCTTCAAAACAAGCTTTGTTCCCTCCAGCCATAATGTCCATATGATGCAACAATGGAAAGGTTCTCCAGATCTGCTTTAGTCTTCAAGGTATTTTCTGAGATTGCCATTTTTCTAGTAAACCCCTTACAGTTTGAGGCATCACCCAAGAAACGCCACAAATGCTTAAGAATCTATCCAAACACTGTCTGGATACTCAGGAGGAGAAAATGGTTCACTGTTTCCTGTTCTTCTTCACACAGATAACATCTATTGCATAGACTGAAGCCTCTTTTCTGCAAGTTGTCTTGAGTCAAACAAACCTCCCACGTCGCTGACCATCCAAAGCATGCTACCTTCACTGGTGCTCTGGTCTTCCAAATCATTTTCCAAGGCCAATTGGAAACCTTATATCTTGACTTCTCTATCATCATTTGTAACAACTTTTTACTGAAAAAGTTTTACCCTCTCTAGCAGCAGCCCAGATCAATGAATCACCTTCCTTTGATCAATAAAAACAACTTCTAGTTGTTGGTGCAAGTGACAGAAATCTTCAGCTTCCCAATCATCCAAATTAATTCTGAATACTACCTGCCGCCCTGTATCTGAGTAAAAATCAGTAATGTTTCCAGCCTTGTTAACAGAGTAATTGAAAAGACTAGGATATTTAGCTTTCAGACACTCATCTCCTATCCTTCAATCTGTCCAGAATTTAATTCTCTGTCCATTCCCCACTTCCAGTTTAGTGTAACCTAGGAATTCTTCCCTTAGTCTGCTAATGCATTTCCAAATACTCCCCTCTTGCATTTGTATGCAAAGAGGAAGATCTCCACTCTCTCTTGGTGTCATAAATAGCATTTATCAAATTTTCCCAGACTTCCCTTCCAGCATGTATCTCCATAGCCATTTGAAGAGCACGCACCAAGATCTCCACCTTTCTTATCATTCATTACTACCCGCCATTTAATTAAATGTATTCCTCCTCTTAGTGGCATTTCCATCCCATAAGAATTGATTCCTCATGGAATTCATTCTTTTCTCCACTGTTGCAGGCATTGGGAATAAATACATCAAATAAGTTGGCATTTCATCTAACACACTATTTATTAGTGTAAGTGTACCCCCAAAAAATAAGTATTATTTCTTCCATGGAATTAACTTTTTAGCACACCTGTCCAGGACCCCTTGCCAAATACTATGATCATACCTCTTCACCCCCAAGGGAAACCCTAAATAAACTGTTGGGAACTTCTCCATTTTACAACCCAGATACGTCATTTTAGCTTGCCAGCTATTTGTTCTCCATCCTCTTGTCAGTCTCTAGCTTTCCTCAGGACATTTTGTACCATGTGAGTTGACCCATTCTTATCTGACCTCAGAATCCATACCCCTACATTGTAACTTGCCTGGATTCTCAACAGCTGAATCTTCATTCTCCTTTTCCGCTCTTTGGCACGGAAAACTTCTTTTGCTGGATTGCACCTGCACATTTCTGGGTTTGACCGTTCGTTCCTTAGTCTCACTATGTTCAACTAAGCCACTTCGTCCCTAGGACCGACTCTTATTGTGTATGAGATCGCCTGGCTATTTGTGTATTTGATTGAATCTTCTCAAATTTATTTCCCACTTGTATAACCAAAAAGTTAAATTGTGCTTGACATGTGTGGCCAAGGAAGTTGGTTAAAGTCCCAGCCATTAACACCGCAATTTTCTCTTCAAAAGCTGGCAAGGTTTTGATTGATGAGTCTCTGGTTTCTCATTGCTGAAAGCCTGAGGATCACTTAAGGACTGATCGTCACCGCTTTCTCTCAAAAGGCTGGAACTTTCCTGTAATAACAACTCAAGATTAGAAGAACGAAAGACATCAGATCCAGCATAGCCGCACCAGGCTGACAAAGAGGTGAGGCACCGAGGATTGCCCAGGTGAAGGTGAAAATGCAGCCTTTACGTTTGGTTTGCTGGTTCAGTTTTCGACACAGTGGCAGTGAAGGTACTTCTTTTCCTCATGTTCTCATTTTGTTCGTAATGTGTTAGTTTGGTTTATATTTCACTCTTTTTCTGCTTTATGAAGAAGGAAATTTAAAGGAAAAGGTGCAACTCATAATTAACCTAGGACCGTTCAGCTTGTCACTGCAGAGGACAGCATTCTCAGTCGCAGTGACACTAGCTCACTACCACCCAAAGCCCATTGTCAACGATTCACGCACGCCTCCTCTCCTTGTCATCGCCGTGCCATGTGTTCATGTGTGATGTCATCTCTGGTTATCTCTTTTCGTCGACATATTCGTCTTCAAGATTAACTGAACTTCCTGAACCATCCTTAGCTTATTCCTTGCACTCAGATCTCAAGAGTTTCCGGCGTCCTTGGTATTGGTTTTGACCCCCACTTTCTCTTTCACTCTCTTATTTTTCTTTCAATTCCTGCAGTTTCATTTTGATTCTTGTTCTCAATTCTACTTTTGATTGCTTTAGAGTCTTCTCTGGAGAGCGCAAGTTGTAAGTCCCAGAAAAAAGTTATCTGCTATATTTTCGGTCCAGAAAAAGTTATCTGCTTTCTTTTCTGTTTCTTTTGTATGCTTTCTTATCATTAACAAAAGAAAAAAGAATGAGAAGGGAAAAAGGTAGGAATTATGGTTCGTGGATTAAGTATACTAGGACCATTGAGTCAAAAGATCTCAGATATCTGATTGAGGAGCATGGATTAAAGAAGATGCACAACTGTGCATTCTTCTATGGAATTTCCTTGACCTTGAGCTGATCAACCTTTTCCCGATCCTGCAGAACCGGTTGCAAAGTCTGGGCCAAAGCTAGAGCATTATACAACAGGGACATCCAACGGCTTTTGTGCAAGTAACTAGCGTGGTTCTCCTTTATCCAGCACCAATACATGGCATGCTCTTTGGGTCAGGTCGAAACTCTAAAAGAAGAAATCAACTTCCTTTTGAGCGCCCAACAACACAGGGACAGTTTTTATTATGGTAATGGCATTGGTCGGATTACAATTGGATCTTAGTTTGTTTCCAAAATTGTTGCACACAAACAGACCTATTAGGAAAGACATGTTTGCTAGACTTTTGCCCATCTCCTCAATTGCACATGAGATAATCGCGTTGGGAATGTTTGTTATGGCCATGCAGACAGTCAGTAACAAAGGAAAGCATTGCACTTATGTGATATGGTGGATTTCCTGGAAGGAAAAGAAAAAGATGAATTGCATTCTGCTGCTTCAATTTTGGTGTAAAGAAAATTATGTTAGTGATGAGGAATCCATTCTAGATATCATAGAATGTAAGAAGGACAAGAATATGTTTTTGATTACTTCTTGAGAATCTCTTAATGGTTACCAGCACAATCTTTGTTCTGGAATTTTAGTACAACTCTTGCCTTTTTCCCAAAAAAGAAAAAGGGTGGTTTGGTTGGTTCTTCACGGTAAGCCTCCACGAAGCAACAAACATCTCCGTCTTGATTAATGACTCTCTTTGGTATTGTCCTTATCTGTTGCTAGCATCGTCCAACATGTAATGTTCGCTTGTCTAACACAATCTTAATCTTTTGGACTATGGATCACTTGGACTATCAATGCGTGACTTTGGTACCTCAGATCGTATCCTGGTAATGATGTTGGGCATAATTTTATATGCTTTGATATTATTTATTCTGCATTTTTTGATTGTATTTTATGTTGTAGACGCCCAACTTAACTCGAGTATTGAGCTTTATAGTATTTGGATGTTAATTGATAATGTAGATATATTGGAGAGTAAGATAAAATTTGGAGAAAAAAGAATAAATTTTCAATCATTATGTAATGATTGGTTAAAAAAGTATATAATACAATTGAAAGTAAGGAGCAAGGAATTGGAACTGGAGGTGCAAAACGTACTGCTTCCGGTGGTCGCACTGGCCAGGACCTTCCGTTACCGGATTTTTTCTATTTTGTCCGGGATAAAGTTATTTTGATTTTACTCAGTCCCAACTCGTATAAAAGGGGTTCTAAATCTAATTTAAAGGATATCTAACATAATTTGAGAGAACACGCCACTTTGGGGAGAGAACATGGACCACGCTTGAAGGAGACTTCCAACTAGTTTTTCTTCTTTTCTCTTCCTTTAATCTTATAGTTTATTAGGTTTAGAGGAGTTGGTGCTAGGTGAACATTGTAGTTTGAAGCTTGAATTGATTTTGTTAATTTATCATATTAGTTTATTTATTTAGTCTTGCGTTTAATTATTTGTTGCTTGATTATCAATTACTACTACTACAGATTAGCTATAGTTGAATAGTTGCACTTTAGAAAATCGCTTGAATAAATTAACTGTTTGAGTTTAATTTAGTTAGCATTAGTTAATTACAAGTCTTCGTGGAAATGGTATTCTAATTATCAGTTTATTACCTGTCAACCACGTATACTTACGTGTGCGTTTAGGAGGAACAAGTTTTTGGCGCCATTGCCCGGGACTTGAAAATTAATTGTTCTTCTCGATTAGATTTTCACTTTTTGTCTATTTAAGTTTTTAGTTTTAGTTTCGTTTAATATTGTTTTTTTACATGGCATCTTGGGACAAAATTGGTCGAAGTTTGATTATTGTTATGAAGGAACATACTTGGACATAATTGTGAATCTCAATTCTTTGAGTGAAATATTTGTAATACCTGTGATGGTCAAGGTGGCAATTGATATGACTGTCCTAATTTTTTTTAATCCTTATTAGAGCTCTTATTATGATTTTTTTAATAATATTTGTGAGTTCGATATGAGGAATGAAGTGGAGGATATAAAATGTGCTGCCCAAATCAGTATATAAATATAATTGAGGGACATAGCCTCGGTTACGTGGCACCTCTCGTCAAACGGGAATGCACTTCATCTTTTTTCTCCTTTTTTTTAGCTTGTCATTTTTTCCATTTACATGTTTAGTTTAGTTTAAAAAAAAAACGCCATCAGTAAAAACAAATTGTCGCAAATCTTTCCCTTCAACGACACAGAATATATTGTCTCAACTTTCAAAAACTTGATCACAATCATATGACGTTTTCTTGTGTGGCCAGAGAAATTCAACAACTTATCATCAGTAGAACCAAACTCAATTATGCTTCCCCCTCCCATGGCTGATCAACAGTTGGTTGTAAAATATTTACAATTTCTTTCTTCCAATCTTAATTTGTTTTCCCAACTGTGTACTGTCGAAAGACAAACTGTCTCAACTTTCAATTTTTTTTTTAAAGTAAAGTCCACTAGGCGTAGTAGAGCCTAGGGTTGATTTTCATAAATAAGAAATATAAGTACAACACATTGGAGGGGGACATAAACCTTACCTCCACACATAAGATGAAAATACAGTTTGGTTAACCAAATATGGTAACCAAATGGTATTTGACCATTATGATAAGATGAAACTATAATGTTGATCCTATTGTTTATCAAACAATGATAGCCAATCGAATATACAAATTACATTTGAAACAAACCTAGAACAAAATCTAAGTTTATGTAAAGGATGAAAGTATTCGGTAATGATAACATAAAACAACGATGCTGCTTTGTCCCTATAGTAATTGAGATCTTTTGACCAATTTAGATACTTCCATCAGAATGAGCTTCAAGGAAGCTAATACCATTGAAAGAAAGTACCCGAATTATCCAAAAACTCAAAAAACTTACTGCGGGATTGTAAACAATTGGCAGACATCTTTGATGTCTTGTTTGATTCAGCATGTAGTACCCTCCTGGAGACCTTCAGTGTTGTGATTGAATGGAGATGTCCCATTTGTGATGTTGCCTTGTTCTAATAGAGTTGAAAACACATTTGTACATACAAGTTGCCTGTGAGCAGTGCATTTATGTGAAGTGTGTACTTGAGTGAACCTGCAAGTTCCACTGATCTTTCCAGACACTAGTTGTCCTCCCTGCAGCTGAGATTTCCAAACTGAAATGTGCTACAATTGAAAAAAAAACCAACAGTTCTCTGGTTCCTGCTGTGTGTCATTGTTGTTCAGGTGTATTTGTTTCTGTTTTCCATGAGTGGACTAGAGCATGTTCTCTTTACTTCTTGTTCAGTTACTGCATTTGTTGCACCATTTATTGCACAATGTATAACCTACTGTTGCTGTGACCAAATAGTTGATTAAACTGATGTTGTTTTCTGCTACTTTTGAATGGAAGTAACAAATTTATTTCCTGAAACTTGTTTCCAATGTCCAGTTGAGATGGTCAGAGCTGGATTGTTGCATTTGAATCCAAACAGATGTTGATGTTTGGGTTATGAGAAGTGGTTGATGTTGAGCTGAGGTATACCTTCCCAGTTCAGAAATCTTGTTAGCCAAAATCAGGGAGGAAAAAAGATCTGCTTAGTTTCTTTATGCCTGAAAGACAGTATGCCTTGTTGATCCAAAAAAATTTGTCCTTTTATGATAGGAGGTAGGTCCATTATGCTATTAAAGTGAGTTGTGGAGGTGAGGGCATGACTGAGCTTAGACAAGGAATCAGCTGGATAGTTAGCTTATCTGAAAACATGGTAATATGAAATATTCTCGCACTGATTAGCCAATATATTAATTTCCTGAATGTGCATGCTCAATGATCAAGGCGGGACAGAATTGGCGGTTAACCAAAGAATAAGCAACTTAGAGTCAGTCTCAAGGTGAATTTTGGACTTTCAAAAAGTTGATCACAATCATAGGATGTTTTCTTGTGTGGTCAGAGAAATTTAACAACTTATCATCGGTAGAACCAAACTCAATTATGCTTCCCCCTCCCATGGCTGATCAACAGTTATAAAAAACAAAACTAAGATTCGACAACCAACAATTTTTGTATACATATACGTTTATAGATCAAAGATCGAGTGATTGCTTGGTTTGGGGATATGGCACGTGATGTCGTTGTTGAAATGTTTAGACGTTCTGCTTTGAGTTTTATGGTCGACTTCATTCCATGTACTATTAGAAGTACTCTGTTTTGTTTCTTGTCTGATTCTTATGCGAAAATTGAAAGTAGTATGCCGTTGAGAACTTTTGAGAATCATAGTGCCAACGTAAGAATTTCATATATAAATATTTATCCTACGTATATCCTGAATCATTCTATTCGCTTATTCTAAGGTGCACGTTTGCAGATATATCTCTTCGAGTTAATTAACATATTTTGTTATCAACAGAATGTAACAACTTCTTCCACTAATGGGTCGAATATTTTTTTGTATCACAAATTATTATTATTTTTTATATTATAGAAAAAGGTATTCTTAGAGTTAAAAGACAAATGTTTTCTTATAAGCAGAGAGTAGCAATTTCTTTTTTAATGTTGCAGCTGTTGCTTATATTCAGTCAGACGCATTAACTTCATTCTTTGTTAGTAAAGTTCTATTTTTTGAGATTCAACTTTTCGCAGTATGCAAGAAGGAGGACCGCTAATGTTGGACATTACACTATCTATAGAACTAATCCTCCAGGGGCGGACCTAGGTGGAAGGTAGAGGGGTCACGGGCACCCGTTAAGCTCGGGAAAAAACATGTATGTATATGTATATGTAGGCTGTATACATGGAGAAACAGTCATATATATTATTAGGCACCCTTAGTTTAAAAAGTCCATTTGGAGCACTGGTTGCGTTTGCCACTTAGACTTGCTCTTGTGCGTGGACATAGGGGATCGATTCCCAGCTCCAACAATTGCTTAAATTTTTCTTGAAGGATCTATAAGCCCAGATTTCTTTTTTGACTTTTTTCCTTTAGTTCCAGGTCTTTTTTTTTCAATTTTTTCTTTAGTTTCCGCCCAAAACTCCCTTTCTTATGATAAAACTTTTCTCTCAAAAAATCTCAAACTCTTCTATATTAAAAATTAAAACTTAGCACTTATCATAATCATCAAAAGTCTTAAAAGAGTTGCACATCAAACTTTGTAGTTAATAATTTGCATGAATCATGACCATGATAAAAATAATAGTGCCCCCGTCACTTCGAAATTTTGGGTCCGCCTCTGATCCTCCTAGGTCCGAATCACTCTATAGAACCGATTATTCATAATGAAATAGAAGAGAATGATCATTACTCTTTGGACAGATTCAACTTTATTAAAGAGGTTTTTTCATTTTTCCGAAAAGTATTTCTTTTGTTATAATTTTCATACTCGGTCCTTCCCTTCCACTTTGTTTTGGGCATTGAACGGTTATGGTCTCAATTATTATAATTGTTTTTTTCTGGGATGAGGGTGGCACTACTAACTATTCTTGAAAATTGGTCGTAAACTTAATTTTCCTCTAGAATTCTGGTTTCTTAAGCATATATTAGCAAGAGTTTCTCTTAAGTCATCCAATAATCTAAGATATTCTTATTTTTGCAACTAAAGTTAAACTACACTTTTTTGTATGGAATGAGCAATTGTATTCTTCGCAATATTCCCATACTAATTATGGACTTCACTATTTTTATTCAACTTTTTCACGACCTTAATCCTATTGTACCTGTAGATGTGGCTGAAACATGTGCATCTAATAATCTAATAATCTAAACTCTTGCTTTCACATGCTATTTTTGTTGAAGAATATGTTTTCTAAGCTATTAAAGTACAAGAATAAACCACAGAGGAATAAAGATGAGAAATGTTACCAGGAACCTCCATCCGATAACAGATTTGGTTTCGATGAGCACTCTTTACAAGGTTCACATAGGATGGAACTGATAAACTTTTGAATCTTTCTTATCCATTCAAGCTTTAGGGTGTGTTTGGTATGAAGGATTTTCCAATTTTCTCATGTTTGGTTGGCTTAAATGTTTTGGAAAATATTTTCCTTATCAATTCATTTTCCTCCAATTGGAGGAAAATATTTTCCTTATCAAAAGAAGGGAAAATATTTTCCAAAGCTCCTTCTCAACCTTTATCACCCTCACCAATCCACCACACTCCCTCTCCAAAAAAAGTTTTTTTTTTTTTTTTTAATTTTGGTTTTTCCATCCACCCTACTACCCCTCCACCACCACCACCCACCGGAAAAAAAATATTTTTCTAAAAAAACTATTTTCTACTATCTAACCAAACAAAAGAAAATATTTTTCGGAAAATGTTTTCACTTACCAACCAAACACAAGAAAATAAGTAATAAAACCACTCATTTTCCATGAAGACATTTTCTAGAAAAATATTTTCTATGGAAAATATTTTACTTCGTACCAAACACACCCTTACATAATGCCAGTTTTCTCCTAATTTTTGTAGTGTTGGCAGAAGAACTGAATTTTTCCCTCTTCTCTGCATCCCCTAAAAGAAGAAAGAGAAGTTCAAAAGATCCATCAGTCTAAGACTTCCTTGAGATCGTTCAGCAAAATAGATTAACCCACTTAGAAAAATAAACTTTTTATTCCAAAGCAATATTGTACTTTTTATTGTTTATGGAAGTATGTTTCATTTAGAATGATTGTGCACTATGTCATCTATTGAATTATATGCTTTGAGTTCATCTCTAGAAGTTTACATATAGTATAAATAATGATGAATTAGAAATAGAGTGTGCTTATGAGAATTAATAATATTTTCGTCAAAAGTTAAGAGGGAGGAAGCCACTGAAACTTGAAAGCAACAATTTGGTTTAAGAAGGGATGTATTTCCATTACCACGGCTTTTGAGAATAAAACTTTTCCTCTTGAAGAAATTGAGGTTAAGTTTCACAATGTTGGTTGATCTTTGCATGTTTAGTCTTTTTCGATAAGATGTAGAGTAGATGATAATAATATTTAAGATTTTGACAAAATGAGCTTTGATTCTTTTCTTTTAGGGAGGGAGTGAAATGCGCAAATAAATTTTGACATTGATGATATTGTGAGTTTTGGAGTTGGGGAAAATATTATGAATTAGTGTATGAAAATTGTCTTTTTTATCTTGACTAAATTTATACAAGATCATACAATAATCTATTGCTTTTTTAATGACCGTGCGAAGCGCGGATTACTTGACTAGTTATAGATATGGTCAGTGGCGGATTTACATAGATCATTATAGGTGCTCAAGTACCCATTGTCTTTGACTAGATCTAGTAGATTTACATAGACAATTAACTAAAAGCTTGAATAATTATTGAGTGAGCACCCACAACTAAACTTGTTTTTTCTCTCTCTCTTTTTTTTTTTTATAATTTTTATTCCCGTGCACCCACGACTTCGAAATTTTGGATCCGCCACTGCAGATGGTGAAGCAAGTAGCCAAGCAACAAGATGAAAATTAAAAAGTAATAAACAAAATTAGTACATCAATCACGAGAATGAAGGCCAAGGAGGAAGAACTGACCGAAGAGAGTGAGTTCCCATAAGAAGATAACTTTAAAGAAGCAGAATAATGAGCCAATTTTGGTTAGAAGAGCAAGTTTAACTAACAAAATTTCATGAATTTCTTCGTAGCGGTCTTTCAAATATGGCAAAACAATTGATAGAAGGAAGAACTGCGCTCAAGTAAGAGATAGACTAATTTGGCTTAGATATCTATAACATGCTGGTTTAATTAAATAAAAAGGTTGAGGCTTCTAATGCCCCACAACTAATTATGTACTGGCCAGCTTGTGGAGCATAAAGAGGAGTTCTAACCATTCGACCAAAATATTATTGATGATGCCAAGGTAGACAAAGTGTGCAAAAGTGAGAATGTGAAAAGTGTAGCGATTTTAGAGTTGGAGCATATTGAGCCTCATTCTAATCACTTTTTAACATTGTGTTTGGTTGATAATACAAGAACTGATCCATCCGAGCCTATGGAGGAGTCTAGTGATGAGGGTAGAATGCATTTATTCTTAGATTTGCTTTGCCAATGAGACAAAATGATATTCCTCGCTTATAGTCAAGAAGCGCAAAAGAAATTGGTTACTTGGTTATGCTTGGTTTGTACCACCACCCACTTGGATCATCACTGCAAACATGAAATATTGGGATACAATTTATATCTTCGAGGCGGAGGAAAAAGTGATTTCACAACTATAAATAAGGCGCTTGTGGGAGGCAACCCAACTCTACTATTTCTTTTTATTTTTGTTATATTTTTTTAATTATGTTATATTTGTTGTGTTATTTTTGTGTTTTGTGGGAGTATGAGCACGGAGTCAAAGCTAAGGAAGTATGCAAAAGCGAGAGGTGGTTGGAAGCAAGTGTAGGGTGCCCACACAAAGGATCATACATAAAAGAAGTATGAGTATCCTGTGAGCTGCTAATGCTTCGGCCTTTGGCCTACCAGGGAGTCCTTTTGCCGTTTTGTTATTTATAGTGTACATTAAGGATATTGCACAATTTTAAGTATGTGATGATGAAATTGTCTGGGTGATTTTTTGTGCCATCTTAGCTTAGTTGTAGAACTCTATTTTCGTGTAGCGCTTTTTGTAAAAAAAAAAACGGAAAAAAAGGAAAGCAAACTCCTGAAAATTTGATTTTTTCTCGACGATCTATTTCATGGACAATTTTCTTGAGGGTAAGGTCCAATAGAAAATGAAAAATGGAATTTTCTTTTATTTCTAGTTGGTATTAGTTAGGTAATAACCTCCCTTGTTTTTAATCGGATATTTCTTTTATCTTTTTAGGGGAGTTGCTATTGTTTGTTAATTTAGTTCACTGTTCCTTGAGCTGATGATCTATCGAAAATAACTATCTCTATCTACATATGTGTATTAATTAATAATGTAGGTATATTGGAGTAAAAGATGAAATTTTGGAGCAAAAAGAATAAATTTTCAATCATTACATAACGATTAATTGGTGAGTAATCATTATAATGCATTGAAAGTAGGAGCAAGAAATTGGAATTAGAGCTGCAAAACGTTCTGTTTCCCGCGCGATGCGCTAGCCTAGACCCTGCCTTGCGAGATCTTTTTCTATTTCTCCAAAACAAGTTCACTTCGGTCCTATATGGTCCCAACTTGTATAAAAGAGGTTCTAAACCTAATTTGGAGGAGATCTAACATAATTTGAGAGGAGAACACGCCATTTTGGAGGAGAGAACACATATCCACGCTTGGAGGAAGCTTCCAACTAGTTTTTTTTCTCTTCCTTTAATCTCATACTTTATTAGTTCTAGAGTTGTGGATGCTACATGAACATTGTAGTTTGAAACTTAAATTATTTTTATTATTTTATCATATTAGTTTATTTATTTAATCTTATACTTAATTATTTAATTGTTGGATCACAATTTAAATACTATTTACGAATCTAGGATTGAACCGGGGAAAGGAAATTTTAGATTGCAATTAAGATTGAGTAAAGCAAGATCTTGAACTTGGCATGGGAGAATAGACACGGATAGGGATATACCTAATCGCATTGCTTGGTTACTATACGTGAGTTATTAATTTGTTCTTGTTAATTCTAATTTCATATGAATATAGACATTAGATTAGCTTGAATATGCGAGTAGTACTTCAGCCGAATGCTACGAGTAATATTAACCCCGTCGATCAATAAATTTGATAAATTAATTAGACAATTTAAATAGAAGACTCAATAGGATTGTTAGCTGACCATAGCTCTAAAATCAATATTGTCTCCCGATGAATTCCCCTCTAGGCGTGCAGACTAACTTTCTTAGTTTATTAGCTATAGTTGAATTATGGCACTTTAGAAAATTACTTGAATAGATTAATTATTTGACGTTAATTAGTTGATAGTTAATCACAAGTCCTCGTGGGAAGGATACTCTACTTATCACGTTATTACTTGCCGACTGTGAGACCGTTTTAGATCAACAAGTAACATAACTCATTTTTTTGTCCTTGTTCTTCTGCAACATTTTCTTCGTTTACCTTATATGATGGATCAAAAACTTCGGTTAAAACTTAAACGAACATGTCAGGCTCTTTCTTCCTGCCTTTAGCTTTTGTCTTATTTGTAATAAGTTATTTCCGTCTGTATATGACTCTTTGTTAATCTGCATTTTAGTATCTTTTTGGTGTTTATCAGATTTCTTTTGTTTAGAATTGTTATTCTTATATGTTTATCTGTATCAGATTAGAATATTCTCTCTAATCTGTTACTTTTTTTTTTTCTCAACTTTTTATGTACTACTACACTTGGCTATATAAAGCCAACCCAATAATCAATACAAGACAAGTTTTTCTTCTAATTTTATGGTATCAAGAGGTCTACTTATGCAAATAAATCCCAAACTCGTATCTTTGGTCTTCGAGACCGTCTATCCCGTCTTTCTAAAGTCTCTCGCCCTATTGTTGATTATCTCCATTAAGTTCGCTTACTATGTGATTAACTCGCCACCGCTGGATCCCCCGTTCCAATGAAAAATTGGTTGTCAAGATTCTTACCAGACTTGAATTGAATTTCGAGACTTTTTCACTGCTATCCGAGCTCGAGATCAACAATTTCATATGAAGAACTACGTGTAAAATTCCTTGATCATGAGCTTTTTCTTCAGCATGAGTAAGCCAAAAAGACTGCTGCTCCTATAACTGTTAATATTGTTCCGGGGACTACTTCAACTCCTACACGTCAGGGATACAAATCGGCAATCAAATGCGCCCGAAACAAAAATCTCAATCACTAAAGTCGCAATCAATCATGGCACGACAATCAACAACCTAGGCACAACAGTCAGCAACAATACCCTCCCAACAACAATATTTACTGCTAACTCTGTGATGTTAGAGGACATAACGTGTATGTCGGACATGGACTCACAATCATTTTCAAGCTCGCGCTAATTATGGTGCACGCTTCCAAAATCAGCCAGCTCCATGGACCGTTGACTAGTGGTGCAACACACCATGTTACCTCAGACACTCAGAGTCTAGCCACTCCGGCTTAAAATGATATTACCATTGCACAGTGGCTAGACTCTAAGTGTCTGAGGTAACATGGTGTGTTGCACCACTAGTCAATGGTCCATGGAGCTGGCTATTTTGGAAGCGTGCACCATAATTAGCGCGAGCTTGAAAATGATTGTGAGTCCGTGTCCGACATACACGTATGTCCTCTACCATCACAGAGTTAGCAGTAAATATTGTTGTTGGGAGGGTATTGTTGCTGACTATTGTGCTTAGGTTGCTGATAAAAGACATGGTAAAAAAAAAATTCAATAGAGGTGTTATTATCTTGATAAAACTTAGAGACAGAGAGGAGATTATTTTTAATAGCCGGAGTGTAGGGAACATTTTGGAGATGAAAATTTTGATTTAATGCATTGATATTGACATTCCTAGTATGAGAGATTAAAATGATATTACCATTGCCCATGACTATATCCTCTGATAGTCACAGGATGCCTTTCTCAAAAACTTTTGCACAATGATAAAAATTATATTAAATTTATAGTGATTTATGGAAACAATCTCTGGTATTTTCGATTGACAATACTAATATTTTATTTGTTGATTAATTTTTAAAATATATGTGGTTGTTTACATCCCTTGCTTGAAAGACATTTTCACACAAAGTTATTATCCTTGTGCACTGATAATGGTGGTATGTTTCAAAAACTAGATTCATGTTTAAAAATACATGGAATTGAACACTTATTATCACCCCCATATACACCCCAACGGGTATCCTTAGTTGAACACCGACATCAACATGACGACACATACCTTAAGTTACACCAAGCATCCTTACGTTCAAAAGCAAGACAAGATGGGAAGGCTTGAGGCCTTTAAGTTCAATTGGTTGTGAAAAAAAATGTATACTCAGAAGCCAAAGTTGCATCTACGAGACTATGTTATTTTTAATCTCTTCATGAATTGGACGTCCATAATGGTATTAGCATTTCCTAAAGGAAGTATAGGTTGAAAATATTGTAAGTGATAAGTATGTTGTTAATTGTTAACAGCATCAGCATCAGCTGACATCTTCTTTTCTGTCAAGGTGGTAGGTTAATTTCTACAGCCTACCTGTGTCAGTCATTGAAATGCAGTATTAAGATAATGACGATATGAAGAGGTTCTCAGGTTTACTTTTGTATAGGGACAAGTGATAGTCAAATTATTCGATATTTCTATGCACACTGAGTATTATTTCTTTCAGGCAGACGATCTACTCCAGGAAATTGCATTCTAATAGGAAGTAATCTCATATAAAAAAAAAAATTAAGAAGCAAAATGTGGCGGCCAGATCAAGTGCAGAGCAGAGAGTATGGAGCCATGGCTTAGCCCCGTGTAAACTTATGCAATTAAAGCATCTTGCTTCCTCAAGAATTGAAGTGAGGAGGAGATGATATTGATCTAACCCACATTGATTGTACAGAAATTGAAGTGGCTTAGCCCTGTCGTTCATGTATAGAAATTACTCACTCTATCAGTCGAAAGATTGATATGCCAATCGAGTTCTTTCTTCCAAAGGCGGTCCTTTACCCCCACTTCAGAAAAAAGTGAAAGTGTATGGGTGAAGTGAAAAAAGTACATAAGGAGTGAAAGGAAAACTTGGTTTGGGGAGCCGTAGGTTAGCCTGACTACTTTAGTTGAGCAATACCTAAAAATGCTTATTCCTACCCATTATCCTTTCTTTTTACGTTGCTAATTCCCAGAGTGGTAATATAATGAAGGCGAAATACATTAACAGTCCCTTTAAGTTATCTATATCAATCAACAAATACCTCAATTGACCAATTTATCATTTAGACACTTCAAGTGTCAAATAAAGTAAATACATGTTATTGATGTGGCATATGCGTGATTACTAACCAAATTTTGAGTGCATGATACATTTTTTTCAGCTTTTTTTTTTCTTTTTAGAGAAATAACATGAAATACCTCACCTTAGCCTCTCTTCTTCTTTCAAGTACAATCCACCATGAAACCACCATAGATTCCATGAAAATCATCCATTAAAGCTTTAACTAAGCTACCTTAAATCATTAAAAATTGTCGCCTTTCCTCACAAAACATACTGCCCGTAACTCCAGAGTTCCACCTAGTTCTGTTGAGCCAAAATTAATCCTGAGCTAGCCAAAAGAAGTAGCAAAAATTGTAGCAACAATAGCTGCAAAAAACCACCAAATCTCCACTAGATAAACACCCCCTTTCATCCAACAATACCTTCATTCCAACAGAAACACACAAACAACAACCAATTTATTGAATTGGCCAATAATTTTACACCAAGACCTCGATCATTTCAAACAGGTTTACGTCCCGGTCTGTTATTTCTACGATCTGCATTGTATGGTTGGTGTCGATCTCTGTTTGATCGGGGATATTTGTTGACGTCTCTTTGAATCCTGCCTTTGGATCTATTTGGATAAACAAAATCGGAAGGAACTCCTAATTGATCATCCTCGGCTCTGATCTTTAATTGGTATCAATTGTGTACATCGGCCCAGGTCACAGTTGGATATTCAATCAAATTCTGCTTAAGTTGTCGTGATGCTATCGAACTTCGCTCGTTCAAACCTTGAGTGAAAGCTTGGACAATCCCATCATCGGTGACCAGGGGTAAGTCTATGCGTTTCATCTGGAACTGAGATACGAATTCCCTTAACATTTCCTTGTCCTTTTGTCTCACTTTGAAGAGGTCCGACTTCCTAGTTGCGACCTTTATCACTCCGGTGTGTGCCTTTACAAATGAATCAACAAGCATGGTGAAGGAATGGATGAAATTGGGCGGCAAATTGTGGTTCCATATCATTCCCCCTTCTATAAAGTTTCCCCAAACCTTTTCAACAGAACATATTTGATTTCATCATCTTCTAAGTCATTTCCTTTTATTACGCATGTATAAGAAGTGACATGCTCATTAGGATCAGTGGTTCCATTGTACTTGAGAATTTCTGGCATGAGGAAACTTCTTTGGATTCGGCTTCGGAGCCGCACTTGGTAGGAAGGGCTTCTATACGAACTTTTTCGAATCCAAATCCTTTAGAATCGAAGTGGGGGGGGGGGGGGGCCCCCGATATTTGATCAACTCGTGAGTTGTATATTTTTACCTTTTTATCATTGTAAACGCGTGATTTTTGACCCTCCCCGAGATTTTTTTATATTTTTAGCGTAAAATATTTAGTTTAGTTTTAATATAGCTATTTTTAGCTAAATTTAACTCTTTTACTTTATTTTTACCTCAAAATGAAAAATAACAAAAATATGGTTTTATTAATGTTTCGTAGTCATTTTTAAACTTGAAAAATACAAAAATAGTACTTTATATTTTTATCTTTATTAAAAAAAAAACGAAAATTACAAAAATAGTTTCATTAACATTTTGTAGTTATTTTAATCTTGGAAAAAATAAAAAATAAAAAAAATGGTTTTGTTTTAATTATGAGTTTTCTAGTTATTTTTGCTTATATAGGATGAATCAAATAAATCGTGTTCTCATTCTCGGTTCCGGGCAAAGAATAATATTCGGGTTCAAACTACCTGGTTTTATAATTTTCGGACCTAGCCCGTAATAGTCCGAGTCCGCACATGGGGAACACGGACAAAATACAACCATAACCCATGTAAGCCCCCATTTTGGTCTTGACATTTCACATGCACACACAAGACATTTCACATGCACACACAATACATAATCACATGAACACACCTAAGAAGCTACACTTTACACCTAAAGGATAACACTACATGTGAGGGGGTTGTGATTTTTCTTCTTCTTAAAGCAAGAAGAAGAGACGGCAGCAACATTGAAAAAAGGAGAGAAAAAAAGAGACGAAAAAAAGAAGAGAAGAATTGAAAGGAAAAAACGGGAGAAAGGATTTGAAAACAAAGAAAGGGATTTGAAAACAAAGAAAAAAGATTGGAAAACAAAGATTCACAAGAAAAGGAAAACAAACATTTGAAATACAAAGAAGAAGAGAACAACGGCAGAGAGGATTCATATTTCGGAACAAAAAAAATAAAACCAAAGAGAGAAACACCCTCCAGCCGTCGACCAAAACGACCCCCACCTGAACGACCAACCACTCCAACGTCCCTCCATTTCCGTCGAGTTGTTGCTGTCCAAGGTTTCCGGCGTTGGTTCGAGTTCTGTCCGGAGAGGTCGAAGTTTGAGATCGTCATAAAAGGTTCGTTTTCTCATTGTGTACGTTGAAAATATGCAGAAATAAAGGTGTATGTTCTGTTTTCGATATCGTTCTTCTCGCTAATATTTTGAATCATTTCGCATTTGATTTAGTTTCGTATGATTCGGACGATTTTTGTAAATATATGATTCTGTTGAACATGCAATTTCACACTTAATGGTGGTCTTGTAGTGTGGAAGTTAGCTAATGAAAATAACTAATCTTTCGTATGCTCGCCAATTAGTTATGCTTCCGTTGTTTATGTAATTGTTCGCCATAGTCTTGAATTTGCTCACTTAGTTATCTAGTCGTATGTTTACTCGAATTGGTTATAGTTGAGTATGACTTTGTTACATTATAGAAATTGGTTCGTTATTCTTTAACCTGAACGACGTAATTAGATTAAAGGAATCGGGGTGCATTTCATGTGACCCGACTCCAATTTTGAACAAGGTTAAATAAAGCGTGTCGTGAACCACAAGTGCATTTCATGTAGTGTGGCTTGCAACATGTTTTAAATAATCTTGAATTAACTCTTAAATAAATATAACGGAATGTAGTTTGCTTTTAAATTAGAATTAGAGGTGTGCCTCGCCTAACAAAATTATACAAATCGCGGGGCCCTTATAAATGTATATGTAAAATATTTAGATTTCGAGATGTGCCGTTTCTTAGCGAATTTCCTGGCCTTCTCAAAAATGTAAATAAGTAATCGCTCTAGGCGCGCATTTTAATAATTTTACCTTCTTAAATACGGGTGTGCATTTCATGCGGCCCAAATCCAAATCCCAAAATGTTGAATAAGAATGTGTCGAGGATCCGGGTGTATTTCATGTGACGTGATTCGAAACATATTTTTTAGGCAACATTCTCTTTCGTAAATAATAATAATAATAATAAAAGCGGTAAAGGGATATTAATTTGCATTAAGTATATAACCGTAAAAATCAGATAAATAAGCCGAATATGACAGTTAAGCGACCGTGCTAGAACCACGGAATTCGGGAATGCCTAACACCTTCTCCCGGGTTAACAGAATTCCTTATCCGGATTTTTGGTCCGCGGACCGTTAAATAAGAGTCAAACCTTTCCTCAATTCGGGTTTCAAACCGGTGACTTGGGACACCATAAATCTCCCAAGTGGCGACTCCGAATCTCTCAATAAATGAATCCCGTTTTGGTTGTCCTTTAATTGGAAAAACTCTCTTTTATATTTGCACCCTCGCGGGTAAGCGTAAAAAAGAGGTGTGACAGCTCTGGCGACTCCACTGGGGATGATCGACCCAGAACCACTGGTTCAGGGTTTAAGAATTCGAGCTTGGAATAATTGTTGTATTTGGCTTATTTATTATCTGATTTTTATTATATGTTTGTATTAATGTGCTAAATATTGTTTTTACTGCTTTGATATTTTGTGAATTGTATATAAATTGTGCCGATACTCATTTTTTTTTCTTCTAGTTTCTTTGAAATATAATCTCGGGCATTTGCTGGACATAGCCCGTTTTTCTCAAGATAGCTGTGGTGCTTGGCACCCAGTGAAGGATTGGTAGTCACACCTGTTTAGGCGGGGAGCATTGTCAATTAAGCCGGAAAGCCATGCTACCGGTGCACTGACACTCCTCGGCTCGAGTTGTCCGCTCGAGTTAAAGCCAGTCTAGACACATTTTCCAAAAAAAAGATGATAAACCCAGAACCACTGGATCAGGGTTTTAGAACCCGAGTTTTGAATAATTGTTGTATTTGATTTATTATTATTTTGGGTTTAAATGTGCAAAATGATATTTTTATCGCTTTGATATTTTTGAACTGTACATATAAATTGTGCCGAAACCAATCTCCTCTCTGAGTCTTCTAAATCACGAAGAAGGGTGCACTTCGTGTGACTTCTTTTCTGTATAGTGTCTAATTCCCACTTTAGAACGAGGTTTGGATAAGTTGCAAAACCGGCGAAGCTTCTGTATTCCCGGGTTGCTGCCTCCTCCTCGGCTCGAGTTGTCCGCTCGGGTAAGCCAGGTATAGAACAATAAACTCAGGTTTCTAAACCTAGAATAACAAAGCTTCATGCCGGATCTCTAGTAGGAACGTTTATTTGCATCATGTTGCATTTGACTTAGGGGGACTCAACACAGGGGTTGGGTCCGTCTAGGACAGTGACTTGAAATGAAAAGACCATCCTGCTGCATCCTGTTTGTTTTACGCATTTATTTGCCTTAGATTTGTAGGCTAACCGATTTTTTTATATTGAGGAAAATGAAAAAAAAATAGTTTCAAAATAGTTTGTTTTTTTTACTTAAAAAAGAAAAAAAAAATGTTTGTTGAAAAATAAAAAAAATGTGTGGTTAAAATAAAAAAAAATAGTTTCAAAATAGTTTGTTTTTTTACTTAAAAAAAAAAGAAAAAAAAGCGTTTGTTGAAAAATAAAAAAAAATGTGTGATTAAAATTAAAAATATATAGTTTCAAAATAGTTTGTTTTTTTTACTTAAAAAGAAAAAAAAATTTTAAAAAAAAAATGTGTGGAAAAATAATAATAATAATATATAGTTTGTTTCATTTATAGATGTAGTTTGTTTCATTTGACCGAACTACGCAGGTTTGATTGTCACCACTAGGTGAGATACGTAGGCAACCCTCATCGGGTTCAACCACCCCTTCAAAAAATTAAAAAAAAAATGTCGAAGTTTTAGTTTTCAATAAAATCAAAGTAACGTTGTTTTTGAAAATAGCCGAATGTTCCGAAAGGACACCGGAAGGCTGTTTTTGCAAAAATGGCTACTTTGAAGTCTTTTCTTTTTCTTTTTTAATAGCCTTGAAATATTCCATGTGGAAATGTTGAAAGGCCGTAGCCTCAAAATAAAGTTTGGGATACCACCCTTTTTAAAAAATAAAAAAAAATAAAAAAAATAAAAAATGTCAAATTTTTGATTTTGTTATAAATAAGTCGGGTAACGCTATTCTTGCTTAAAATAAGCCGAATGTCCCTCAAAAGGACGCCGGAAGGCTGTTTTTGCAAGAATAGCCACTTCGAGTCATTTGTAAATAATTTTGGACACAACCTTGAAATGTTCCCTCGCGAAAATGTTGAAAGGCTGTATCCGCAAAAATCAAGTTTTGAGTCATCACTCAACTTTTCAAAAGATATTCACTTTATCAAATAAGCCATTACATCGCCGGAATTTTGCTGAAATAGCCATATTTTTGTTCATTTTTAACTTCCTCAGTCTTGTGTTGGCCTGTGTCGGTGCTGAACGATGCCCCATAGGCCCCGGGATAAAATTTTTTTTTTTTTGAATTCGCATCTTCTTAAATAAAATTTTGCAAAAAGAGCCACTTTGTCAAATAAGCCATTATGTGGCCAATTTTGTAGAAAATAGTCATAATTGACACCAAAAATATTCTTATTCTTGTAGAAATCTCCGGTACAAAATGTGAAAGTTTTTCAAGTTTGTAGTTGGAGTCGGTTTCTGTAATTTTCCTTAAAAAAAAATCAAATAAACATCTCTTTATTTCTTGCATTAATTTGCAAGAACTACGCTCGGTCTGATTCATGCGGGGTCATGATACGTAGGCAATCTCCATAAGATTCGACCACAACCGTATATGTATATATATATAAAAAAAAAAAGAAAAAAAAAAGAAAACAATAAATAAAAAATGGAAGTTAATAACAAGAGAGGTTTTCAAGGATAATGGAAAAGGAAAAGCTGGAATGATGCATATAGCGAATACATATATGGTTAACTGACTAGGTGCATTACATCCAATGTGCGATAACATATCCGTTAAACTCTGTGAACTTACCAGCTTGTTGCATTTTCAGAAGGTTTAGCGGTTGGCTTGACAGAATATTCTGGCCAATCACCATTACCATACTAGATCAAAAGGGCCAATTCTAGCAAGCATGTCTAGTTCCGGCAAGAGTCTCGATGGAGAGAAAACAGAGATACAGATAATGAAAGATGAGGTGGATCGGTTGAGACAACAAATAACAGAGATGCACCTAGCCTGGGCTAGGGGACAGTCATCACTAAACCTTCCTACTCTTACACCAGCACCAGAGCGTCCGCCTATTGATCGCTCGACAAGTGCACCGATCTATCCATATTATCAAGGGGAAAACCCTTATACATCCCAGGTTCCACCGGCTAGACAAAATACTCCTCCTCCGGTCACCCCTGTTTTTGTGGCACCTCCACCTGCTACTTTACAGAAGTCGTCCGGTGAACCGCTTTTCCAAATACATGACAATCATTGTTATGATCCCGAGCCTACCTTTAAGGCTCCTGAACCGCATTCACACACCCCTCACTGGGATAACCCGGCAGAACCGGAAAAGCACTTCAAAAGTTTGGAGCATGAGGAAGTTATTCGGAAAGTCAAAAGCCTGGAGCAATCCTTCAGGAATATGCATGGTTTAGGCAACCAAGTCAGCGTTGCTTACAAAGATCTGTGCCCATTTCCAGATGTCCAGTTGCCCGCCGGGTTCAAAATGCCCAAGTTTGATCTATACGAGGGGCATGGTGACCCAGTAGCCCATCTTCCGAGGTTTCTGCAGCAAAATGCGAGGAGCCGGAGGGCGAGAAGAACTTCTGATAGCTTACTTCGGTCAGAGCTTGGGAGGGTCCGCACTAGAGTGGTACACCGGGCATGATCCCAACAGATGGTTTACATGGGATGACCTGGCCCAAGCATTCATCGGCCAGTTTCAATATAATCTTGAAATAATCCCCGATCGCTTATCATTGCTCAAGCTAGAGAAGAAACCCGCTGAAAGCTTCAGAGAATTTGGGTTCCGCTGGAGGGAACAGGCAGCAAGGGTGGATCCCCCGATGAGAGAGAATGAAATGGTAGACTACTTCTTGCAGACACTGGAGCCAACCTACTTTAGTCACCTGGTGACATCAGTTGGTAAACCTTTCAATGAGGTGGTCAAAATGGGCGGAATGATAGAAGAGGGACTTAAGTCCAATAAGATATTGAGCTATTCCGCGTTGAAAGCAACAACTCAAGCTATTCGGAATGGCACAGGGGTTGCATTCGGGAAGAAGAGAAAAGAAGAAGTTGCAACAGTAGAGGAGGTTACTTGGTCCAGATCGAAAGGTCCTTCACATCATTACCAAGCCAGACCCTACTACCCAAATCACCCTAATCACCCTCCCCGAAACACATATCCACTACCAAGGGCTTACAATAACCCTCCAGGACCAGGTTTCCGAGGGAATCATGCCTTCAGAAAGGAAAAGACACAAAGAACCTTCACTGAGTTGGGAGAAACTTATACTGCTCTGTTCCACAAATTGAAGCAGATAGGTTTGTTGAGTCCCGTTGAGACAAGATTGCCAAATCCCCTACCCCCAAATGTGGATCGCTCAGTAAGCTGTGAGTATTGTTCAGGGGCTCTCGGACATGATACCGAGAAATGTTGGAAACTGAAACATGCAGTGCAAAATCTTATTGACACCAATAAGATCGAGGTTCAGACACCAGAGGAACCCAACATTAATCAGAATCCATTGCCAGCTCACCCTTAGACCCTACATATAAGAAGTCATGCTTGGTAATCGGGAGGAGTTTTGGTGGTTTGTTTTGTTGTCATTTCTTTTGTCCGAGTTGTTTTCGGGGTTGTGACCCGGATCTTGTTTTGAAGTGAAACCCTCTTATCTTTCCATTTTTGGTCATTGCAGTTTGCTTAGTCGTTGCAAGTTTTGTTTCGGTTTTGTATTTTGGTTTGCTTGATTGTATTTCAACCACTTCTCCGTTTAGTGAAACTTTTGGTCTTTTATTACCCAGTTCGTCTTTTTGTTTAGTTTTCTATCTTTAAATTTGTCATTTGTTCGAACGCCAACTCTAATGACATGGCATCGCACATAATTTTGGCCTAATATTAAGGGTAAATCATGAAGCAATTCAAAGATAATCGGGTCATTTTTAAAAAAAGAAATAAAAATGATTTGAGATTATTTGGAGCCCGAATCATGAGAGACTGGGGCAGGTAAAACATGAAGAAACCCTTAAAGGAAAATTGGCCATGCTAAGACGGGGTTCGCTCGTGATACCGAAATGAAAGTGTCATCCAGCAATACTTTAAAATGATAGATGAAAGGCGAATGGACGATACGGTTATCAATCAGGGCACAAACAAAAGATGTCGTGAATATGTTGTTTGAACTTGGCATGTTTTGAAGATTGGAATGACGAAGGCATTTTGTTCTGCTATCCAAACACTTTATCCATCGTCAACCTTTGAGCCTTAATTTGAATTCTTTCATACCCCTCCTTTGGAATTAGTTGCAAAGACTAGAAACACAAGTTTGAAAGAAAAAAAAAGAGATAAAGAAAAAGAAAAGAAAAAGAAAACAACAAAAAGAGATAAAGAAAAGAAAAGAAAAAGAAAAATGAATGAAAAAGAGAAACTTGAAAAAAAAAGGGGAATTGGGAACTACGTTTGACATGATTCCTTAAAGAGGATACGTAGGCGCTTCACAGCTCGGTCATAGTGTAAATAAAGTAATAAAAATTCCCCAAGTAAAATCCGGGGCAAAGAAAAATTGTGTTGATTATAAATGAATTTAGGTCCGAATGTTGTAAATTTTGAACCCAAAATTGATTTTGTTTTGAGCCTTCAATACCCTTTCTTTCTAACCCTATCCAAATCCCACATTATGGTCCAAAGAAAGACCTTCCGATCAGTCTTCAAAAGATGCCGCGTCAGGCGAGGGATAGAGTCCTATCATAATATAACACGCCGATTCTCAGCAGAAAAGACGCTGATTCTCAGCAGAAAGGAAATACGAGAGAGTCTTGGCAGTGACACCCCAATCCCCAGCTAAAAGTGATACAAATGAGAGAGTCTTACCGGTGAAAACCTTCACGGGCACCATAAGACGACGAAAGCTGAGAGAAAATCAAAATGAGAGAGGCTTGAAAGTGAAAACCCTTCGGGCACTACAAGTCGAATAAAGGTGATAATCAGATGGAAATCACGAGACAGAAATCGTGAAAGGCAATTAATGACGGAGGATAGGCCATATGTGCATGTCATGACCAGTAGAGTGGGTATCCGCATTTGATAAGTTTTTATAGTGTTTCTTGTTAGAGAGTCAGTTCTTCTTTGTCTTCTATTTTGTTGTTTCTTTTTATTTTTCTCTTTTTGTCAAAACTTCCCCCGTCAAAGTCTGTCAAGTCAAAAACATAGTGAGAAATGACTTCAAAACTTACCACCAACTTTCCAAGGCAAGGAAATGCCATTGATGGCAGAGAAGTATGGTGCAAAGAAGATTATCAAACTGGGGCAGAAAATTTTCTTCTCAGTTTGAAAATTTTCTGGAAGTCAATACCCACTTGGGAAGAAGACAAGCCTTAAGGGAAATGGTCTTCGAACCAGTGTCATCCTCAACAGTCTTCAGAAGAGTGAAACACCGATTTTGAGGAAATGAAAATCCACCGGCAGTGTTATCTTCAGCAAGATCCGAGGTGGTCGGACAACATAGAGTGGTAAAGGAAGAAAGGAAATCTCATCTTCAACAAAATAACCCCCAAGCAAACACAGAACGGGGAAGGGATAAATGGAAAAACCCATCCCCAGCAGGAATATCATCTCCAGCAAATGAAATCATTCCCCAACAAGTTTTGGGAACCCCGAGCGAGGGAAAGGAGAAAAGGGAAAAAACCACCACACAAGAGCGGCACAACCGCTCACAATGTTTTGAACTAACAAATTTTCTTTGATTTGAAACAGGGAAAGAAAGTGCTATTGATAGCAAAAAGTCATGCCACAAGGAAGAACACCAATACTGGGGCAGAAAATTTTCTGCCGTTGTTGAAAATTTTCTCGGAGAAACTAGGAAGGCAATTCAAGATGACGTGTCAGGTTTGTCCACCTTCAAATAGGATGTTTCAGGTTTGTCCACCTTCGAACAGGACGTCTCAGGTTTGTTCACTTTCATACATTGATATCATGGGAGTATTCGCCCTCGAATAGGATACAATGGGAGTATTCGCCCTCGAATAGGATACAATGGGAGTATTCGCCCTCGAATAGGATACAATGGGAGTATTCACCCTCGAATAGGATACAATGGGAGTATTCGCCCTCGAATAGGATACAATGGGAGTATTCGCCCTCGAATAGGATACAATGGGAGTATTCGCCCTCGAATAGGATACAATGGGAGTATTCGCCCTCGAATAGGATACAATGGGAGTATTCGCCCTCGAAAAGGATACAATGGGAGTATTCGCCCTCGAATAGAATACAATGGGAGTATTCGCCCTCGAATAGGATACAATGGGAGTATTCGCCCTCGAATAGGATACAATGGGAGTATTCGCCCTCGAATAGGATACAATGGGAGTATTCGCCCTCGAATAGGATACAATGGGAGTATTCGCCCTCGAATAGGATACAATGGGAGTATTCGCCCTCGAATAGGATACGATGGGAGTATTCACCCTCGAATAGAATACGACGGGACCATCCGCCCTCGAATAGGATATTTTACGTTTGTTTTATTTTACATTGTCCTTTGCATATTTCATAAATTATTGCCAGAATGCATTTTTAATTCAAAAGTTGCTACTAAAAGCGGGCGCCTACCTGTATAACAAAAGGCAAGTCTTCAGTCTTTACATTGCAGGTCTTGAAACCAGTAACCCACCATAAAGCAGAGAGTTACAACAAGAGTTCCCAACGCAAATTCAAGCGCATGAGTCAAAGGAATGGAGGGAATGAAGGAAATTTTCCCAGCATCATTATCCTCAGCAGGTAAGTAAACAATTCCAAAGATATCCCCAGCAGTCAAGGAAAAATAACACGACCTAGGAGGAAAGCAATTCCGAAACAAGGTAATTCAGAAGAAAGGATGGGATGAAGTTAATGAGTTGTAGTTGAAGTCAGGGTGCCCGCCTGGAGAATGGAGTGGCGATTTTATTTTGAAGTAGTAGCTGAAGTCAGGGAGCCCGCCTGAAGAATGGAGTGGCAATTTTATTTTGAAGCAGTAGTTGGAGTCAGGGAGCCCGCCCGAAGAATGGAGTGGCGATTTTATTTTCGAAGCAATAGTTGAAGTCAGGGAGCCCGCCGAAGAATGGAGTGGCGATTTTATTTTGAAGTAGTAGGTGAAGTCGGGGAGCCCGCCTGAAGAATGAAGTGGCGATTTTATTTTGAAGTTGTAGTTGAAGTCGGGGAGCCCGCCCGGAGAACGGAGTGGCGATTTTATTTTGAAGTAGTAGTTGAAGTCAGGGAGCCCGCCTAAAGAATGGAGTGGCGATTTAATTTTGAAATTGTAGTTGAAGTCAGGGAGCCCGCCTGAAGAATGGAGCGGCGATTTATTTTTGAAGTTGGTTAAGGAAAGCGGCAGAGTATAACGAAAATCCCCAGCATGAATCAGAAGGAAGGCAACCAGAATGCGAGTCAACAGTCCAAGGGGATCAACAGAAGTTTAGTCACAATGTATAAAAAAAAAAAAAAAAAGGAGGCATGAAGCCAATCCAAAATGCAGAAGTTGATGAAAGATGTGGCATGCTCAAGACATGGCCGAGGTCACAAGAACTGTATACCTAGTTTTGATTCGAAAAGCAGCACCTGCAACTAGCAAGTATCAAGGTTCAAATTTAGAGTACGCATGAAGCACCAACCAATACTCAAGATCAAGCTTCAGAAGACTTATAGATAGGAATCTTGTAACTAGTAGCTGATAGGTTTAGTTAGTCCTTCTCATGCTTTGATTTTCGATGTAATAGCAGGACCACGGACCGGAACTTCGATGGAACGAAACCTCGACGGAACGACACCTCGACTGGCTCTCCACCTCGGTATACCCCTTCCTCACTCACTTTCGAACTGCACATGGCCTGATTCCTTTATAGCCAAGGATATGTAGGCAACTCGGATACAAGGGCTCGGTCACATTCCTCTTCTTTTAGTCTAGTCCCTCCGAATAAGGGTCGGGTCAAAAACACTTGTCTAGTCGTTCTTTGTGTGAAAACTCTTTGTGTTTTCAGTCAAAGAGGGGCAGCTGTAAACGCGTGATTTTTGACCCTCCCCGAGATTTTTTATATTTTTAGCGTAAAATATTTAGTTTAGTTTTAATATAGCTATTTTTAGCTAAATTTAACTCTTTTACTTTATTTTTACCTCAAAATGAAAAATAACAAAAATATGGTTTTATTAATGTTTCGTAGTCATTTTTAAACTTGAAAAATACAAAAATAGTACTTTATATTTTTATCTTTATTAAAAAAAACGAAAATTACAAAAATAGTTTCATTAACATTTTGTAGTTATTTTAATCTTGGAAAAAATAAAAAATAAAAAAAATGGTTTTGTTTTAATTATGAGTTTTCTAGTTATTTTTGCTTATATAGGATGAATCAAATAAATCGTGTTCTCATTCTCGGTTTCGGGCAAAGAATAATATTCGGGTTCAAACTGCCCGGTTTTATAATTTTCGGACCTAGCCCGTAATAGTCCGAGTCCGCACATGGGGAACACGGACAAAATACAACCATAACCCATGTAAGCCCCCATTTTGGTCTTGACATTTCACATGCACACACAAGACATTTCACATGCACACACAATACATAATCACATGAACACACCTAAGAAGCTACACTTTACACCTAAAGGATAACACTACATGTGAGGGGGTTGTGATTTTTCTTCTTCTTAAAGCAAGAAGAAGAGACGGCAGCAACATTGAAAAAAGGAGAGAAAAAAAGAGACTAAAAAAAGAAGAGAAGAATTGAAAGGAAAAAACGGGAGAAAGGATTTGAAAACAAAGAAAGGGATTTGAAAACAAAGAAAAAAGATTGGAAAACAAAGATTCACAAGAAAAGGAAAACAAACATTTGAAATACAAAGAAGAAGAGAACAACGGCAGAGAGGATTCATATTTCGGAACAAAAAAAATAAAACCAAAGAGAAAAACACCCTCCAGCCATCGACCAAAACGACCCCCACCTGAACGACCAACCACTCCAACGTCCCTCCATTTCCGTCGAGTTGTTGCTGTCCAAGGTTTCCGGCGTTGGTTCGAGTTCTGTCCGGAGAGGTCGAAGTTTGAGATCGTCATAAAAGGTTCGTTTTCTCATTGTGTACGTTGAAAATATGCAGAAATAAAGGTGTATGTTCTGTTTTCGATATCGTTCTTCTCGCTAATATTTTGAATCGTTTCGCATTTGATTTAGTTTCGTATGATTCGGACGATTTTTGTAAATATATGATTCTGTTGAACATGCAATTTCACACTTAATGGTGGTCTTGTAGTGTGGAAGTTAGCTAATGAAAATAACTAATCTTTCGTATGCTCGCCAATTAGTTATGCTTCCGTTGTTTATGTAATTGTTCGCCATAGTCTTGAATTTGCTCACTTAGTTATCTAGTCGTATGTTTACTTGAATTGGTTATAGTTGAGTATGACTTTGTTACATTATAGAAATTGGTTCATTATTCTTTAACCGAACGACGTAATTAGATTAAAGGAATCGGGGGTGCATTTCATGTGACCCGACTCCAATTTTGAACAAGGTTAAATAAAGCGTGTCGTGAACCACAAGTGCATTTCATGTAGTGTGGCTTGCAACATGTTTTAAATAATCTTGAATTAACTCTTAAATAAATATAACGGAATGTAGTTTGCTTTTAAATTAGAATTAGAGGTGTGCCTCGCCTAACAAAATTATACAAATCGCGGGGCCCTTATAAATGTATATGTAAAATATTTAGATTTCGAGATGTGCCGTTTCTTAGCGAATTTCCTGGCCTTCTAAAAAATGTAAATAAGTAATCGCTCTAGGCGCGCATTTTAATAATTTTACCTTCTTAAATACGGGTGTGCATTTCATGCGGCCCAAATCCAAATCCCAAAATGTTGAATAAGAATGTGTCGAGGATCCGGGTGTATTTCATGTGACGTGATTCGAAACATATTTTTTAGGCAACATTCTCTTTCGTAAATATTAATAATAATAATAATAAAAGCGGTAAAGGGATATTAATTTGCATTAAGTATATAACTATAAAAATCAGATAAATAAGCCGAATATGACAGTTAAGCGACCGTGCTAGAACCACGGAATTCGGGAATGCCTAACACCTTCTCCCGGGTTAACAGAATTCCTTATCCGGATTTTTGGTTCGCGGACCGTTAAATAAGAGTCAAACCTTTCCTCAATTCGGGTTTCAAACCGGTGACTTGGGACACCATAAATCTCCCAAGTGGCGACTCCGAATCTCTCAATAAATGAATCCCGTTTTGGTTGTCCTTTAAATTGGAAAAACTCTCTTTTATATTTGCACCCTCGCGGGTAAGCGTAAAAAAGAGGTGTGAGAATCATTAGCCTCAATTTTCTTTTCTCCTGATTTAATCTGCTTAGTGAGATCCTCGAGCATCTTCATGATGGCCAGATCAGTTCTCGATCCATTATTGTTCGATTTCTTTGGTATAGGATCGACCCTGTGAATAACTTCTTGTGATGTATCAAGTTTGATTCTGCTTGGTGCTCGATTCTGATTTTGGAGTTGTTCTACCGCATATTGTTGAGTCTGTAACATTTCAAATATCATTCGAAGGTTAATCCTGCCTTATTCACCACTTTGTGCATTCTGATCGGTTGCCTAGGCATCTTTGCGGACGCTATTTTTAGGATCGGCGCCTAAATTTCCATGAATCGCAACATGAGTACTGACATCGACATGATCTACGTCCTGTGATCCATCGGGATTAATTGGGGGTACTCCATTTCCCGGGGTGACTATGTGGTCGTTCTCACCATAAAGACCAAGGCCGGTATATGTGTGAGTGGGCACTGCTTGAGAGTTCGACATGTCAAAGACAATTACAAGAACAAGCGTAAAAGCAGTGTGTGTTATGGGGATTAATATTAGGCAATCACTATTATCCTTAGCCTTATGGCGGGCGCCAAATTGTTTACCCTAAAAATTGGATAACAATTAAATTTATAATGTGATTTTAAAGATACGTGATTTCACCTATACCAATTGATAAGTACAGAGAGTAATGATGGAAATTAATAATAATATTAGGCAAACCAGTGTTTGAACAGAGCTCTAGAGCTTGAATACACTCGAGCTAGTTATGCAAGAACAGTTAAAATGCAACAAGCTGATAAGAGAGAATGTAAATCAAATAGAGAATAATGTATTGCTTTGATATATCAGAATGTAAGATGTGTACAAGATGATTAAGGCCCCCATTATATAGTAGAGGAATCCTATTTATGGTACAATTCTAACTACAGAAGTAAATCCCATGATTAACTAGATAATCGCCCTTGATTCGATTTGTTTCGAGATTTATCCCATGATCTTCGGTCAGTCACGCATATCTTGTCTTTCTACTATTGCACTTTGCTCGAAATCCATCATATTTGGTCTCGATAGCTGCTGACCTCGATCTCGACATGCATCTCGATCCCTGGACTCGCTACCTCATCTTCATGCTCCGGTCTGATCCATTTCGAGGCTAACCCTCAATACAGTTCCCTGGTCTCGATCAAATAGCACAATCGAGTAGACCTAGTTTTATGCGTACATAATTATGACATCTTTCTATTGGCATAATTCGACCATACCACATAGATAACGTAATAGTCAACACGTGGCAAGTATGCGCAGTGAATTTCAAGTCAGATAGCTCCATTTCAGTACGTCAAACCGGAAGGCGAGTTAAAAAGAGTATATCCTTGATGATCGCATAATGACATCCCAAAATGAACATACGGAAAGTCTCATGTTTTCCAACAAAACAGGCTAGCAAATTTCGAAAATATTTGGTATTTAGCATTAAATCCGAACCCGAGCAGTTAAAAATCCTCCAAGAGTAATGTTCGGGATGAATTAATAATACTGATAATGGATAGGCGCGAACTCAGGGGATGATGACATTAGTGTATGGGGTCAAATTCTGTCCATTGAGGTAGCAACGACCCATGACTAAATAATGGTCGTAGTGAGGATACACCCTCAAAATGTCGGAGCAAAAACGCTCTCTTAAGTCTCGTCGTGCCCTCGAGGACACGTGACCTATCTTTATATTATTTTATTATTTCGAGGGAGTCCTCCTGTTATATAAAGGAGGATCCCAATGTTGTAAAGGGATCTGATCTTTTTCTAATAAAAACTCTCTTTCTCTCTCTCTCTCTCTCTCTATCTTTTATTCTCTAGAACATTCAATCAATCAAAATCATTAAGAAGTATTATTCACACTTCTAGGTCTTATTACCATCGATTATGATTTACCTTTGATATATTTTTCGATTGTATTTGCTTGCAAAGTATTTATTAACTTTCGAGTCAAACAATTTGGTGCCATCTATGGGATTTCGGCAATCGAAATCATAGTTTGCACCTAGAAGATAAAAAATAAACCACCTTCCTCCACACCTTAATGAAATTGAAAAATGACAGAAAATGACGTAAGATTGAAAGCAATAGGAGGCGTCACAACCAACCTCATAGGCCCCCCAACAAGACCAGTGGAGAAATCATATTGACCATAACTCCTGGTAGTACTCAAGAGGGAGAAATCTCGCCCTCCCCATCTGAAGATCTGACGATCTTGCAAGAAAAAGGAGCTTCCACGTCTGTAGTCAAAGAAACACCACCCCCGGTGGTCAAGAAGCTACTGGAAGGATGGCTGATGAACACCCTAGGAAGCTTGGTCGAAAATTCACCCCAAAGTAACGTCAAAAAGTTGTTGACAAAAGACATCGCTATTACCAGTGAACACAATGCTGTACATACAAACAACAACCAAACCAATGACCAGACCAGCAATGGCACACGTACATCCATACTTAAGAAAATCGAGAAAATGGAAAATGAAAACAAAGCACTTCGGGATCAGATGAAAGAGCATCAGGAAAGAGTAGACAAAATTCCCGGTGCTCTTAAGCTACTACCAAAGTGCGACGTGGGAAGATTTGTCGAATAACCATATAGCAAAGAAGCCACACCTCACCCGATCCTAAAAATCTTCAAAATGCCACCTTACTTAAGGATATATGACGGGACGATGGACCCGAAATACCACCTGATCCACTATGTGACCGCGGTAAAGGGTAACGACCTGTCAAAAGAACAAGTACCATCCGCACTACTGAAAAAGTTCATCGAAACATTGACCGGGAGGGGGGGGGGGGTTAACATGGTACTTGCAGCTACCAACCAGAGCGATATCACCATTCAAAGAAACGGTAGATAAATTCTCCACCGCCTATGTATGAGCAAAGAAAGCTGAGGCTAGGATCAACGATATCTTCGTCGTCCGAAAAACTGCAGGTGAGGGACTCAGGGACTTCCTGGCCAGATTCAACAGAGTAAGGATGAGCCTACCAAACGTATTAGAAGGTATGGCGGTCACAGCTTTCCAAAATAGGCTTAGCAGAGATGGTTCGAGAGAAACCAAAAAGCTACTAAGCCGGCTCATGAAGTATCCTCCCACCATATGAGAAGAGATCCACAACGCCTATTGTGCCGAGGTAAGAGTAGACGAGGATGACCTCAATGGACCAACCCAGCAGCTCAGTACAATACAGTCAGAAGCAAGGAGGGATCGACGCGATGAGGGCCAGCGAGATCAATCCTCGTGCTTGAACAAAGAAATGCATCAGCCTTACGTCAAATCCTCGCATCCACCACCACCAAGAAACACATAAGCACTGCAACGACACGTCGCCCCACTCTGTAATGAAGGAGGTATTCCCCCTTTATTATCTGCCCATAACTTTTGAGTGTCTCCATCAGAAATAGTGTGCGCACTAGAGAAGCTGGGCACTAAGGTACAATGGCCGCAGAAGATGAAATCAGACCCCTCCATGAGGAAGTCAAACATCCCGTGCGAGTTCCACCAAGAACGAGGGCACAAAATCGAAGATTGCATAGGTCTGCGGCAGGAGGTAGTCAAAATGTTAAACTAAGGATACTTATGGGAGCTGTTCAGCGATAAAGGAAAAATCAACTTTGCACGAGGGTGGAAACAACCTCAAGGGCCACCAAATCCGCCTTCGCCAGCACGCACCATCGACATGATCGTCGGAAAAGGTGACGATTCAGCGATCAACCATGTAAAATTCACCACCTCGCATAAGCAAAAACGAACAATCACCCAAGAACAGTATGACGACTTCGAAGAAAGTATCACCTTCGATAAGTCTGATGTCGACAGTTTGTCTTTTCCTCAATATGATGCTTTAGTCATAATTTTACGCATTGCTGACACTGACATTAAGAGAATCATGGTTGATGACGGAAGTAGAGCTTGTATTATCCACCCAAGAGTCCTCGCGCAAATGAGGCTCGAGGATAGGATAATACCATACTGTATAACACTAACCAGTTTTAACAATGCAGTGGAACGAACCTCTGGGGAGGTATCATTGCCAATTTTAGCAGGAGGAGTTACACTGGAAACCACTTTCCACATCATCAACCAAGAAACAACCTACAACGCCATTATAGAACGCCTATGGATACACACCATGCGGGCAGTCCCCTCAAGCTTCTACCAAGTGATCAAGTTTCCCACCCCTTGGGGAATATTTAGCATTCGAGGCGAGCCGCGCACTGCATAAGAGTGCTACCGAATCACTTAAGACTAATCACACACCAAGCAATTGAAAGGAGTAAGTGCAGAAACATAGCAATCAGCCGTGTCGGGGACTAAGGTCGACCCGACAATGGAAGCCATCAAAGATCCGGATATCGTAGAAGCCTAAAAAGCTATGGTTGAGGACCTCAACCCAGTACAACTGGACAACATCGACCACTCAAAAAAAGCCTACATCAGAAATAACCTTTGCGACCCAAGTAAGTACCATGAATTCCTAGCTAACCACGCAGATCTATTTGCCTTTTATCATTCAGATATACCGGGGATACCAAGAGACATCACCACTCACAAGCTGAATGTCGACCCACTATATCGACCCGTGCGGCAAGTTAGAAGAAAATTCAACGCCGCATCCAATGTGGCCGTTAGCGAAGAGGTAGATAAGCTACTGGACAACGGATCCATAAGGGAATCATAATATTCCCAATGGGTCGCCAATGTTATGATGGTAAAAAA
This sequence comes from Nicotiana noctiflora, assembly GCA_032618575.1. Classification (NCBI taxonomy): domain Eukaryota; kingdom Viridiplantae; phylum Streptophyta; class Magnoliopsida; order Solanales; family Solanaceae; genus Nicotiana; species Nicotiana noctiflora. Next base: position 64,359 of record JASVEL010009428.1, read on the forward strand.
GAAAAATGGGAAATGGAGGATGTGCGTCGATTTCACCGACCTCAACAAAGCATGTCCGAAGGACTCGTTCCCGTTACCTCACATCGGCTAGTTGATTGATGCCACAGTGGGATACAAGCTGCTAAGCTTCTTAGATGCCTACTCCGGCTACAACCAAATCATGATGGCCGAGGAGGACCAAGAAAAAACAACATTCATCACCCTTCAGAGGACATATTACTACAAGGTAATGCCTTTCGAACTAAAAAACGCAGGGGCGATGTATCAAAGGCTGGTTAACAGAATGTTCAAGGAATAGCTTGGCAAGACCATGGAGGTCTACATCGATGATATGCTGGTAAAATCAGCAAACAAAGAAAATCACCTCGACCATCTGAAAGAGTTCTTTAGATACTGCGGCACTATGTGATGAAGTTAAACCTAAAAAAATACGCCTTTGGCGTAGAATCAGGGAGGTTCTTGGGGTTCCTCGTATCACAACGAGGCATCAAAGTCAACCCGGACCAGATCAAGGGAATAGACGCAATATGTAAGACCTTGCACAACAAAAAACAAGTACAAAAAGTGACAGGGTGAATAGCCGCCCTATCCAGGTTCATCTCGCGGTCCTCCGATAGGTGCCACAAATGTTTTAATGTATCGAAAAAAGATCACGGACTACAATGGAATGAGGAATGCACCGAGGCTTTGAAAAAATTAAAAGAATACCTATCTTCGCCACCATTGCTAGTTAAGGCGAACCCTGGCGAACCCCTACTAGTGTACCTGGCGGTATCCGAAGTCGCTGTTAGCGTAGTCTTGGTCCGTGAAAACAAAGGTACGCAATCTCCTATTTACTATATCAGCAAAACCCTAGTTGATGCTGAAGGTATCCACACCCCGAAATGCTAACCCTAGCACTAGTCGTAGCTTCACGAAAGCTTACACCTTTCTTTTAGTGCCACCCCATAAAGGTTATAACGACCTTCCCCCTAAGAAGCATCCTACACAAGCCCGAGTTATCGGGCAGGCTGACTAGATGGGCTATAGAGCTCAATGAGCATGACATATCCTACCACCCAAGAAACGCCACCAAGTCGGAGGTATTTGCAAATTTTGTCACCGATTTTAGTATAGAGATCTTGCCGGAAGCGGAACTAGAGGCCATTCGCGCCGCTCCTAGTGCCGAACTCTAGACCCTCTATACTAATGGAGCTTCCAATACCTCGGGATCGGGACTGGGACGCATACTCAAGGTCCTTACGGGCAAAATAATTCATCATTCTATACGATGTCGATGACTAATAACGAGGCCGAGTACGAGACTGTGATTGCAGGAATGAGGTTAGCCATCAAGTACGGAGCTCGATGACTCATCCTCCATTGATATTCTCAACTCGTGGTAAATCAGGTCACTGGGACTTATTACATCAAAGAATAGAGACTGCAAAAATACCAATCAGAAATTCACAAGTTGTTGCCGGCATTCGATGAGTGCCGCCTGGAACAAATCTCGAGGGCACAAATACGCGAACATGAAGTCATCGCCTTCACATGGAAGAACATCATATGCCGCTTCGGCATCCCCAAAGAAATCAGTTGTGACAACAGCCCACAATTTATCAGCAAAAAGATAACAAAATTCTGTGACAAATGGCATATCAAATGGATACTCTCCATGCCCTATCACACAGCCGCCAATGGCCAAGCGGAAGCATCTAACAAAACTATATTGAACATACTAATGAAGAAACTCGAAGAAGCCAAAGGGCTCTGCCCCGGATTACTATCAGAGGTACTCTGAGCATACCGAACAACGCCCAAATACAGCACAGGGGAAACACCATACTCGTTGGACTATGAAACTGACACGGTTATACCAGTCAAAATCGGAGAACCAAGACTGATATATTCACACACCAGTGGAGCAGAACGACATGGGTAGGGTTCAAGACCTCAACGAAGCCGAAAAACAAAGAGATATGTCCCACATAAGAATGACGGCTCAGAAGCAGCAGGTCAAAAGGTATTACAATAGAAAAGCCAAAATACGACCACTCAAGGTAGGAGACTACATCCTCAAAGCCAAAACCTTGGCATCAAAAGACTCGAGCGAAGGGAAAATGAGCAGTAATTAGAGCGGGTCATATAAGATCACAGCAGATGCAGGCAAAAGAGCTTTCTAGTACACTCTAAAACAACTAGAAAGTCACTCACCTCAAGTACTTCAAATTTTTAAGGGCGTCTCCCGAGTCGTACTCTTTTTCCCTTACCCGAGTTTTGTCCCAATTGGGTTTTCTCGGGGAGGTTTTTAACGAGGCGTCGAAGGAGACACCCAGGGGCGCATGGAGACAAGTTTATCATGCCAGCCATTCGACACATTTCTCCATTCCGATATAATAAAGGGACTAGCCTAGTTGAATCTCCATCATGAAAGCGGCTAAGGCCACCTTCTCCATCATGTAAGCGGCTAAGGCCACCTTCTCCATTATGTAAGCGGCTAAGGCCACCTTCTCCATTACATAAGTGACTAAGGCCACCTTCTCAATCATGTAAGCGGCTAAGGCAACCTTCTCCATTATGTAAGCGGCTAAGGCCACCTTCTCCATTGTGCAAGTGGCTAAGGCCACCTCATTCATTATGTACGCGGCTAAGGCCATCGCCAACGATCGTCGACCCCGCTCAACAATGACGGATAACACTTCAATGACAGTTGAAGTTACATCATATGGACCAAAGGCTATCGCCAACAATCGTCGACTCTACTCAATAATGACGGATAACATTTCAATGACAATCTAAGTTACATCCTATGGGCCAAAGGCCATCGCCAATGATCGTCGACCCCACTCGACAACGATGGATAACACTTCAGCGATAGTTGAAGTAGCATCCTATGGGCCAAAGGCCATCTCCAACGATTATCAACCCCGCTCGACAATGATGGATAACACTTCAACGACAGTTGAAGTTGCACCCTATGGGCTAAAGGCCATCGACAAAGATCGCCGACCTCGCTCGATGACGACGATAACACTTCAATGACAGTTGAAGTTACATACTATGGGCAAAAGAACATCAACACTGATTGTCGACCCCGCTCAAAAATGATGGGTAACATTTCAATGACAGTTGAAGTTACATCCTATGGGCCAAAGACCATTGCTAACGATTGTCCACCCCGCTCAACGAAGACGGATAATATTTCAATGACAGTTGAAGTTACATCCTATGGGCCAAAGGCCATCTATAACGATCGTTGACCCCGCTCGACGACAACGGATAACACTTCAATGACAATTGAAGTTACATCCTATGGGCCAAAGGCCATCGCCAACGATCGTCGACCCCGCTCGACGACGATAGATAACACTTCAACGACAGTAGAAGTTACATCCTATGGGCCAAAGGCAATCGACAACGATCGTCGACCCTGCTCGACAACGTCGGATAACACTTCAATAATAATTGAAGTTACATCCTATGGGCCAAAGGCCATCGCCAACGATCGTCGACCCCGCTCGACGATGACGGATAACACTTCAATTATAGTTGAAGTTACATCCTATGGGCCAAAGGCCATCGCGAATGATCATCGATCACGCTCGACGATGACAGACAACATTTCAACCAAAGTTAAAATTACATCCTACGGGCCAAAAAATAGCACAACCAATCCGTCGGCCAAGCCCGACAGTGACAAACAGCGCATAAACAAAGAACAACACAAAAGAATATCAACACAAATATAGAGCTTTCACCATAACAAAACATTATATACACTTAGTCCCATGGAGGACTCCTATTAAATTCCAAAAAGAAAAAATGCAAAATCTATACGAGTCCTAAGGGGCCTCGCCAGGTTTGTCATTGCCATCCGCTCGTCCCCTTTCTCGATTATCGTGGTAAGCCTCACTAAACCATGAGTTGGACTCAAGTTGGTTGACGTCCAGAGGTATAAACCTCCTAGTCGGGAGAGTCGGAGCTGTACCCATAGGCTGTACTGGCGGCACGAGCCTCACACAAATGCCATTGGACTTCCTCCTCAGAAGCACATTCTACAACAAGAAGTCTCTTATACACGTCCAAGTTAGCTTTCGGGTATATCCAGATCTCGTGCGTATCTTGGGCCTCGCCCCCGAATCGTGGAAGGGTAGTACGCTTGAGGATATCAATTTCAGCCACCTTAGTTACAAGATCGACTGTCAAAGCCGCCACATTACTATGAAGATCAGCTACCTCCACCGCCACTCCATGGCTAAGCTCCAACTCTTCCTCTCTGAGCTTGAGGAGTGATTCCAGCTCGCTATTATGAGCCACCTCCCTCATCAACTCCTCGTTTGCTTTTTCCAGCTCTGCTGGCCTACGTCTCAATTGTGCCTCCATTTACTCGAGGCCCTCCCGAAAAACCTAGAATTTTGGATCCTGCTGGAAAAGATCTGCCGCCGCCTGATACTTGGAGCGATACCATTTATACCTCTTTACCATCTTGTCAAAAATGGTCTCTTTCTTCCCCTCACGGCGCCTTCTCTATACTTCCAAAACCAGGGTCTAAAAATATACACATGCACGCAAGTTAGTACGCATCAAAATCAACTACATGACATGCAGAATAACAGAGAAGTTACCTGTAATGCCATACCAACGACCCTCTAAGATAGCTCCGTATCGTTGACAGCCCTCAGTATCTCGCGCTCAGGGGCAACACACAGTAGGGCCATCTCCAGTGTAACCTGCTCGCTGTTTTGTATCGAGTTGTAAGCCCTTGGAATCACAATGCGACGGCAAGAACCATCTGCTGTCATCTCCACACGCACAGGGCCTTCCGCTACCTCACCAATGTTCCTGTGGGCGGCCTCAACAGTTAGGCCCCCCATCTTCGCTACCAAACAAGGGCAGTACGCCGTCCTTAGCAACACGAATCATACTGGTACCAACATTGGCACGTATCTGGTTGGTCGACCTCCCCGAACCGATGGAGTCGGCCATAAAGACGGGCCTAGTTGATTGGCAAGGCACGCCCCTTTCTTCATCTCCCATCGCCATCGCCTTTCCCGTTATAAGCCTCCTTCTTTTTCTCTCCTCGGATTCCTCGCCCTCAGAAGGCTCGTCAGTTGCGGAGACTATGTCGATGACCTTTCCTCACTTGCAGCCACTTCTGTAGGAGTTGTGTCTTGCAAAAATGCTACGGTTACCTCTTCCCTAACAGATGCCTAAAGTATCTCCTGTGCAGCCTGACCGACATCTGATTGGGAGGAGGTGAGTGTTGTTACCCTCCTCTTAGGAGCACTTCGACCTGTTAACAAAAGTGATTTAGCTGACGAAGTTTGCGAAAATGATTAACTAAAGTCGGGGAAAAACCTGAAGGGCTCGTAAGGCCGTAACGTTCAATGAATTCCGCCCACTTATGGGTCTCATCCACTAAAGGCAGCAGATCAGATACCCACTGCTTAATATTGATTATGAACCGAGGAGTGTGAGCTATCGCTGCAAGATAAAAAAAACCATAAGGAGGATATAATCGGCACCACTAAAGTCACGAACAATAAGTGATTCGACGAATAAGAGTACTTACGTCTTGCATTCCATCTCTTAGGGAATCCGACGGGATTGGACACTAGGTGTTTCGTCCTGATAAAGAAATATCTGCGCCAATTGCCCTAGTTAGGTAGATTGTCAGTTTGCATGATAAACCCCTTTGAGCCACAATTTTTTAAATGCAGCATAGTACCCCTCAGGCAGCTGGCACTGAATAACTGCAGAAGGTGGTGGACAGAGACCTTCAACCCAGCCAACTCCGCATACGTAGATACTACCTTACATAACTTTAGGGTATACAGAGTGAGTTGGGTAGGACACATACTGTAGAAATGGCAACGTTCTTCCGTAAATGGAAGAAGGGGAAGACCATAGCCGATCAAAAAAGGGTATTTGTAAAATGTACAGTACCCCAGCCCGTGGTTATTCGCGTATTCCTCCCCCGTCAGAACCATCTCCACATGAGCAGGTATATCGCACGATGTACGAAGAAGGTCCAAATCAACTTGTTTTAACTCAGATTTCTCCCAAGGTTGTTCGGGAGAATCCCGTTGAAAGTTCCTTCTAACAAGAAGTTGTATTGGGAGTAAGTTATTTACAGTGAGAGGGGTGATATCCTCCCCTTTCTCTCCCTTATTACCGCCGGACGGAGGCGGAACGTTAGATAATTTATTATGCGCTCCTTTAAAGTGGTATCACGTTTAGATTTCATCATGATTTTCGACTGAGAAACGGTGTATTACACAACCACGAGTGTATTTTCACAGAAGCGATGGGTTCTCGTAAAAAGGAAGCGTTTTCTTGAAAGAGACGGAATACTTTTTGTAAACAATCTAAAGGTAGGTTGAAATTAAACCTTTCCCTATTTATAGGGTTGGATAGCATTGAAATAGAAGAGGCAAAACTCAAACAGGCGCGGGAAACCAAACGTCAGAACACCTTTTGTACTTCCTCGGGAACACGCGTAATAATGACGCCTGCATACGGTAACGTCATTTTATAGAAGGGTTTGCGCGCCAATACATCAACGGATTCAAATGATCGCCCCTTTACGTCGTCATCTCCAAACATGGTCAAAATTTTCCCAGTGCATGGTTCTCGGTTCCGTCCATCGGTGACACACTTTGTTACGTCACCAACGAACAGAGGGACTAACTGTATGGGGGATCAAATTCTGTCCATTGAGATATCAACGACCCATGACTAAATAATGGTTTTAGTGAGGGTACGCTCTCAGAATATCGGAGCGAAAACGCTCTCTTAAGTCTCGTCATCTTCTCGAGGACACGTGACCTATCTTTGTATTGTTTTATTATTTCGAAGGAGTCCTCTTGTAATATAAAGAAGGATCCCAATGTTGTAAAGGGATATGATCTTTTTCTAATACAAGCTCTCTCTCTATCTTTTATTCTCTAGAACATTCAATCTATCAAAAGGAGTAAGAGATATTATTCACACTTCTAGATCTTATTATCTTCCATTACGATTTAACTTTGATCTATTTTTTGATTATATTTGCTAGCAAAATATTTATTAACTTTCAAGTCAAACAATTAGTCCATACTCTCCCACTTTGTATCCCATTGAAAATTACACACTGTTTCTGTCACTATACCAAATTGGCGACTGAGTTAATATCGTGCATTTCAATTGCCAATTAAGATATCTGAAGAGCTCATCAATAATAATACTCTTTCCATTGTTTTTACTATTCTTCATCGTTCAAGTTTATTATTAAACTTATTTTTTAATAATACTCTTTCCATTGTTTTTACTATTCTTCATCGTTCAAGTTTATTATTAAACTTATTTATTATCTTTTGTTCACTGAAATAAAAATTTACGTTTGGCCTCACTTCTACTAATTTAGTTGGTTAATCTAACAACCCATTTTGTAGGTTAAAAAATATTTAAAGTTAGTTATTTTTAAAAGTTGTGTCCAATAAAATAATGTCTTGCTTTTCTTTTTAATAATATCTTAAAATAAGTTGCTCTTATTATAGACAGAGAGACAAAAATCATTTTCGATGGGCGGGGACTTGTGACGCAACGTCGCAATTTGAAGATTAAATGCATTATAAAAAGCTACCATATTCGTAGCTTTCAGTAATGTATACAGAATGCAACTAATGAAGTTAACTTCCTTCTATTTTCTTGAGAGATTTATAAAACCATCTTTTTTTTAATGTTTAAACATAATGTGGAGGGATAGAGGGAAGAGATCAGATAGCTTGTGAAAGTGACAATTATACATGCATTTCCTTTGCTTTTGCCTTCGTTACGTATACCAAAACCAAATTAAAGTGTCATCTATAAGTTTCTCCAACACCTGGCTTCCATTTTAACCTTTTTTTTTTTGGTCTACCCACCTAGTGTTCGGGACCAATGACATGACAAAGCAAGACTAATTAAAGGGTAAAGACTTTCTATGAATAGTTTTTCCATTTTTTAGGGCTCGAATCCGAAACTTCTAATAAAGAACAAAAAAAAATTTATCCATCTTAATTCTTATGGTACCACTTTATAGGTTCACCTCAATCATTTTCTTATATTATTAATTATATATACCCATAATAGTTAGTGTTTATCTATTTTATAACAAAGTATCTGATTATACTACTCATCCTTATCTAATCTACCATCAAGATTAGGATCATTTGATAAGCAGCCAAGCAGGGAATTATTGTCTATATTTATTTGTTTATAAGCTTTTATTAAGTGAACATAGTTTATTGTATTAGACTATTGAGAGGTTGAAATGAGACATTTGTCAATAGATTTGTGATTAGGTTGCGCCTTCTCTTTTAAAACTTTAATGATGTACATAAGTAGTACACATTCAACAATTTTTGAAAACTATTTGTTACATAGGAAATGTATTTAAAAAATCGTGTTAGACATGGTGTCCTAAATATTCAACAGATGCATGTATTATGTGGGGAGAAATGATTCCTTATCAAATAAGTATGCATAATTTATGTCAACATAGATTGTTTACCTGTAAACTTATCATATATTATCTTTGAAAAGTTGCTTGTGTGCTAGCTTATCGCGGATGGAGCCTCCTATGGTGTGAGGTCTCAGGTTTAAGTCCATTAAAAGGGATTTTATTATTGCTATGCAGATTTATCAATAAATGGATTTTCCAAGTTGTACCAAAGCGTCAAAATTAATTTGAATTGGAAAACATTATATTCAAGTTTGTGGACTCTCACTAAATATTAAAAAATATTGCCCAAAGCAAGACACTTGGGCGTTCTCTCCATTTCGAAGAGTCTCGGAACCGGTCCCTTCAGGCACACCCGCTGATTGTTCATCACGACGGGAGGCATCTTCAGCCTCCGACAATTCAAGGACGCTGCTCGGGCCATCTTCCGAGATCCCCTCAGTCCGAGGCTAAACCTCCTCAATTATCACCAATTCAACGGCCTTTGGGGCCTCGACACTCCTTTTACGAGCCACTAGCTCGAAGTGAGCATCTTTAACTTCCTCATCTCCTCCCTTAGCCGCCGAGCTACATCGGCAGGCAAGGCGGTGGTGTCTTTCTTCGACCTGCGAGCTTTGCTCTTCTTTCAGAATATCGTAGGGAGAAACCCTTTTTCTTTTCTTTTTTTTCTTTTCTTTCGACGGTTTCGGGATTGGGAGCGAAACCTCTTCCTCCCAGGATGGGGGCCTCATGACAACATCTTTCCCTAGGTCTGCATGCAAGGAAGTCAAGTGAGTATAAGAGGGAAACATTCTATGGCCATCAGATACACAAAGAAAAAGGCTTACCGTGATTTTTTGCCTCCTATCGACCCTTGCTAAATCACACCATGAGCGCTCACTGTATGAGGAGGTTGAAGCTAGGGTCCAAACCCAGCTCTCGAGGTAGGTCAAAAGTCTTCACTTGGACAAATCAACCCATTCACCCTCAATTCGTGTCCTCGTCTATGATCGAGAATAACACCTTGGTAGGCCGACGCCAAAGCTTTATCAGTCCACCTAAAAAAAGATGTGGCATGTACATCCTTATGAGGTGTTCGAGGGTGAAAGGTGTCCCTTCCTTTTTTCTCGTAAAAAACCAGAATGGAAGGACAATCCACTCGAAGGAAGGGTGGATCTGATCTAAGGTTATTTGGTACTGGCGGTAGAAGTCAAGGATAACCGGGTCGACAGGGCCCAACGTAAAAGGGTAAGTGTAAACACTTAAAAATCTATTCACGCGTGTAGTGATGTCTTCATCAGGGGTCGGGATCACCACTTCTTTCTTATCCTAATTGCAGTCTTTCTTGACTCGCTCAAGGTCACTCTCAATTATCGAGCACATGTATCTCAACATTGGTTCACACCGGCCAGGGACAAAGGAAGTTTTCTCGACTTTGAAGTCAGAAGTAAGATCACACCCCCTTCAGGAACACACTCATCAGGGCGCGGATCCACCAACATTTATCCCCGGCCGCAATGAAGAAGCTTTTTTTTTTTGAGAAACAATTTTAGATGTTTTTGCCATCTTTATAAGTTAAAAGAAGGAAGAAAATAATGAGGTTTGGTGTTTTGAGGAAGGATTGGTAACGAAGCCTGGGAAAATATGTAGAACGGGTAGGCTTAAAAGATGTGAAAATATTGAAGATTCACACATAGACTTGAAGAACTCAAAAGGATTTTAAAGATTAGTACAAGAAAAGTTCAAAGTAAAGTTTGAGGAAATGAGAAGAAGACTTATTTAAGGACTTAGGGCAACAATTTAGTGGCATTATTGGTGGCCGACCACCAACTGACACTCATTAATGGTTTAGGGAACTGGACCGACGTGACGTTTCAGTCTCTTTCGTTTCATACATCATGAGGATGAAATCATGATAGGTCAAGGTACAAAATCGAAGGCTCGATTCATTTTCTCTCATTACATTTCAAGAAACAAGAGGACTATCTGTATACAGTTAAAATCGGGCCTACTCGCTTGTGCAATTTGATCGAGACCAGGGAACTGCATTGAGGGTTAGCCTCAAAATGGATCAGATCAAAACACGAAGATGAGGTAGCGAGTCCAGGGATCGAGATGTCTGTAAAGATCGAGGACAGCAGTGATTGAGACTAAATATGACGGACTTCGAGCAAAGCGCAATAAGAAAATGCAAGATATTTGTGACTGACCGAAGATCATGGTGTAAATCTTGAAAAGATTGAATCAAGGGTGGTTATCTAGTTAATCATGGGATTTATTTTCGTAGTTAGAATTGTACCATAAATAGGATTCATCTACTATATAATATGGGCCCTAATCGTCTTGTACACATCTTACATTCTGATATAACAAAGCAATACAGTATTCTCTATTTGATTTACATTCTCTTGTTTATAAGCTTGTTGCGTTTTAACTGTTCTTGCACAATTGTTAGACTTTAAAGCATTGAGCTTTAAAGTCTAAGTGTGTGAATTGAGAAATGCTGGAAAATAAAATGGAGGGAAATGAAAATTTAAATCAAATGAGATTTTGTCATGAACTTTGTACCACATTGGTAAAAGACAACTACACTTGTGTGTATAAATATAGGATCCCTTCTTAGAGCTCGAGGTGAAGAGAATAAACCATGTGCCGTCTTCATCGCTCGCTCGGCTCGACTTCGACTTTGGATTTGGATTTGGATTAGGATTTGATCGATTGATAAGATTATTTTTTTGCACAAAAGTTATTTAATTAATAATTAATTAAATTCCAGTAAGTTCATTAACGGATTAACTGGACTCCAAAAAATGCTGCCTTTGCTAAGCAGTTTTTTCCCTCCTGAACAGATGCTTTTTTCTTGAACAGATATCACACCTCTTCTGATAATTTCCTATAAATTCTAAGGCATGGCTTCTCTTTCCACTCACTAAAAATCAAGAATTTCATTTCCTTGTGAATACTGCATTCTACTTCGCAGTATCTCTCTCTCAAATTCGTAAGTGTGATTTTGCTTCGTTCTTTGAGTTCGTTGGTATCCTGCAGTTTGTGTTGCCATTGTTGTAGGAAGGTTTATTCTGTTACATCCTGGAAGGATTTTGTCCATTACCTTGGCAACTTGTGAGGGGGTTAAAATTCCTTAAGGACATACATGCAAATTGTGAACTCGGAATATTTCTTATTAACACACCTCCTTTTTCCGCAGGCCCGCGAGGGCACGATATATAAAAGAGAGTTTTTCCAATTAAAGGACAACCAAAACGGGGTTCATTTATTGAGAGATTCGGAGTCGCCACTTGGGAGATTTATGGTGTCCCAAGTCACCGGTTTGAAACCCGAATTGAGGAAAGGTTTGACTCTATTTAATGGTCCGCGAATCAGAAATCCGGATAAGGAATTCTGTTAACCCGGGAGAAGGTGTTAGGCATTCCCGAATTCCGTGGTTCTAGCACGGTCGCTAAACTGTCATATTCGGCTTATTTATCTGATTTTTCACAATTACGTACTTAACGCAAATTAATATCCCTTTACCGCTTTTATTACTATTATTATTTACGAACGAGAATGTCGCCTAAAAATATGTTTTGAATCACGTCGCATGAAATGCACCCGGATCCTCGACATATTCTTATTCAACATTTGGGATTTGAATCTGGGCCGCATGAAATGCACACCCATATTTATGAAGGTGAAATTATTAAAATATGCGCCTAGAGCGATTGCTTATTTACACTTTTGAGAATGCCATGAAATTCGCTAAGAAACGGCACATCTCGAAATCTAAATATTTTTTACATGTACATTTATGAGGGTCCCGCGATTTGTATAACTTGTTGGGCGAGGCACACCTCTAATTCTAATTTAAAGCGAACTACATCCCGCTATATTTATTTAGGAGTTGATTCAAATTTATTTAAAACTTGTTGCAAGCCACACTACATGAAATGCACCTGTGGTTCCTGACACGCTTTATTTAATCTTGTTCAAAATTGGAGTCGGATCACATGAAATGCACCCCCGATTCCTTTAATCTAATTACGTCGTTCAGTTGAATAATAACGCACCAATTTCTACAATGTGACAAAATCCTACTCAACTAGAACCGATTCAAGTAAATATACGACTAGTTAACTAAGTGAGTAGATTCGAGACTATGGTGGACAATTATATGGGAAAAACTTACTTTGAATTCAAAGAATCCTCAAAGAGCCACTGTCACATATTTTTTGCAAGTTCAAGATATCATTCCTCACGGGTGTTCAAATCACCTTAAACTTTCTACTTAAACAGATGATTAATCTCAATTTTTAACATAAGATCTAGTATTAACAGATTTGGAAATCGCACACCATGAATAGAGAAGATTTAAGCATAGATACAGCAGGAATAACTCAAGTTCCTATACATGTCCAATGACAGTGTGTTTTGGATCTAAATGCATTTTTCACAACCCAAACCAGTATGATAGATTTAATTATATGTACTCATACAAACATAAGGAGCATTGGACAGCTACATGTGTTAAACAGATTTAAAAGAGAGCTTCAGGCTTCATTTTCTTTTCGAATCAAGGAGCTACAATGATAGGGATGTGTACCTGGAATATGGAAATAGGAAGAAGAGTGAGCAGTGATAACAGTATAGCAATCAGCAGTACAGCAGTAACCAAACAACAAGTCACCGGAATACCAATTCCAACCCAAAATCCCAAATAGTTGCAAACAGCAAAACAGACCCAGCACACTTAAAAGAACCAGTTTGTAAGTTCCAGAAATACCAAGGAAGCAAACAGATATACCCCAAGTATGCCCAAATGATCTTCGAATTAACAGAGATAAACCAATCAACAACTGAACGATGCCAACAGCTCGAAACCCCAATCTTAAGCGACTTAACAGAATCAACACTTAGCCGAACCCTCCCAAAAGTGTATTTCTAGTGAGTTTCAACAAACAAGAAAAGGGAACACTGGGCCAGTTTTGAAATGGAGACACAGGCAGCAGTGCTTCAAATAGTTTTTGGCAAATGGAGCTCAAAACTTAGTAGTGTAGCAATGCTTTCAAACTTCTTTTCAGAACTATATTTATCTCTTATGTATATCTGTCCCTCTCTACCTTTCAGAATACTCTTTTTTTCAAATCCTTTTCTAATGTATGCTGTCCAGAAAAAAGATCCCTCACTCTGTTTTTTAACCCTATACTTATAGTTGAAAAACAAATGAAACTCTAAGATACAATAATCAGAAAACCAACTCTGCCCATCCTCTTCTCTGCCAGCCCATTATATTCTCTGTTTTAACCACTAAGTCTTGTTTAAGTGTGGGCTTTAATTAATTAAAATGTTAAATGCAAACCTGGTGGAGTGCCCTGCTGTAACAGCAGGCTCCACTAGGCTGTGCAGGACATTTAATCCTAAAATACTAATCTCTTGATTCAAGGGATCCTTCAGCTATATCCAAACATCACTTAATCACAAATAGGCACAATCCAACAGTGGTTCCGTGTGTAATCAATTTCCTGCCATAAAAATGCTAATAAACAAGACCTACGAAACTAATCGACCACATTGATTAGTTGATGACAACACACATAATCGATAACAAATAATCGACCTACAGTTTGATTCATAATATTTTAGGCAGAATCAAGGAACCAATCAAATATGAATTAATTGCTTGACGACCTTAATCAAACTGAACCTATGATTCATTTTAACTACTGAAAATAGAAGGAATCGACCAAATAAAAGGTCTTAAAGAGTAGAACAGCAATTGACCAAATAAAAGGGTCCTGGGATAGAAAGAAAGAATGCTAGAAAATTTGTAAACAAACATGAACCAAACAACACACAGAGAAATCAATACGGAGCAAAGAAAGCGGAGGAATACCTCTGAAATCAACAAAGAACCAGGCTTGACCTCAGACTTGAATCGTTGAAGCCAAATGGGCCTTAATCGGGGTGTTCTCGGTCGAGAACACCTAGATTAAGGTCCATTAGACCTCAACCTCTTATCAATTTCGGACGAAGACCCCATTTTGGATTTTTAGGGTTTATGTGGCCGTTTTTGGGGCTCGACAAGTTCTGGCAAGATTCGAGCCAAACCAGGGCTAGTAGGGGTATGAGGGAGGTCATGGGAGGGCTTGGGGTGAGTTTGGGGTGGTTTGGGATTCGATTTCAAATCCCGGCGACCTTTGATTCAATATTCGACGCGTTTGAGACAGATTCGAGACCAACGAAGGCCGGATTCGAGGAGAGGGATGTGAGGAGAAGGGTTGGTGTAAATTTGGGGTGGTTTGGCCTACCGGAACCGCCGTGAGGCGATTTCCGGCAGGCGGAGTACGGTGGTGGACGGCGGAAGCTTAATTCGTCTCTAAGAGAGACGATGAAGGTGAGGGGGGGTCTGGCTTGGGGGGGGGGCTGGGTAGGTCTTTTAGTATATATAGTGGGGCTGGGATTTAATCCTGGCCGTTTGATCAAATGAGATCAACGGCCTGGATCTTCTCACTTATCCAAACGACGTCGTTTGTGTGTCTGTGAGGGACTGGGTCGGTCCGGACCTGGATCGGGTTACCTGGAGCGGGTGAGGGTGAAGCGATCTCCACCGTTGGATTAGAGATGGCTCTACGGTCGAGATCTGCCAGTTCCAGAACGACGTAGCTTCAATGCCCTGCTACGTCGATTCATGAGTCTTAGAGACTCATTGAACGGACCGGGTGGAACACATCATTTGGGCTTGGAGAGCTTGCATTTTTAGCCTCTTGCTTCATCAATACTCACTTTAAATAAAAGCCACTTCGAAAACAAAATTGAGTAGTAAAAAATATGCTTCATTAATTCAATGTAAAATCAACCAATTGACAAAGAACACAAATGCACATATATATTTTTCTCTTTTTGTGATTAATTATTTACTTAGACAAATAAGTATGAGTCCTCGAATGCAAAAATTCACAAAAATACACAAAAATGCACACAGTAAAACAAACCATTTTGTTTTGATTTCATTTGGGAGTAGCTCGCATGGGGTAAAAATTATGTGCTCACAGCTACCCCTCTTTGCGTGGAAACATGAAGAGTTTTCGTGCAAAGACAAGTGAGCTGATACGAGCGACTTTTTTGCCCGTTTAAGCACTCCGTATGAAGCTTTTTTTGGAAAAGTTTGACCGAACCTTTGCTTCAAAGGCCTCCTACATATCCTGGGCTGAACAGGAATCAGGTCAATGTAGTTCGGGAAGTTTTGGTAGCTGGGACTACCATGACTGCTGTGATCTTGCTGTTACTGATGTTGCTGCTGTTGCCACTGCTTAACCGATATCCTTATTACACCGCGCTAAACAAAATAAGAAGCTAGACTAAGTTACAGTATTGCAAATTCTTATCTATCTTTTCAACTCGGTCTTGTCATGTTCCTTGCCATCCTGCTGGCTCTGATATTTCTTCACATGCTTCTTCTCTTCGGGCAACCGTTATTTCGGTCTATCTTGATTATGAACTTGGATTCATGCTGGGGACTTTCGTCATACTCTACCGCTTTCCTCAACCAACTCCAAAATAAGTCGCCACTCCATTCTTCAGGCGGGCTTCCTGAACTCAACTACAACTTCAAAATAAATCGCCACTCCATTCTTCAGGTGGGCTCCCTGAACTCAACTACAACTTCAAAACAAATCGCCACTCCATTCTTCAGGCGGACTTCCTGACTTCAACTACATCTTCAAAACTAAATCGCCACTCCATTCTTCAGGCGGGCTTCCCGACTTCAACTACAACTTCAAAATAAATCGCCACTCCATTCTTCAGGCGGGCTCCCTGACTTCAACTACAACTTCAAAATAAATCGCCACTCCATTCTTCAGGCGGGCTCCCTGACTTCAACTATAACTTCAAAATAAAATCGCCACTCCATTCTTCGGGCGGGCTCCCCGACTTCAACTACAACTTCAAAATAAATCGCCACTCCATTCTTCAGGCGGGCTCCCTGACTTCAACTACAACTTCAAAACTAAATTGCCACTCCATTCTCCAGGCGGGCTCCCTGACTTCAACTATAACTTCAAAATAAATCGCCACTCCATTCTTCAAGCGGGCTCCCTGACTTCAACTATAACTTCAAAATAAATCGCTACTCCATTCTTCAGGCGGGCTCCCTGACTTCAACTACAACTTCAAAATAAATCGCCTCTCCATTCTTCAGGCGGGCTCCCTGACTTCAACTATAACTTCAAAATAAAATCGCCACTCCATTCTTCGGGCGGGCTCCCCGACTTCAACTACAACTTCAAAATAAATCGCCACTCCATTCTTCGGGCGGGCTCCCTGACTTCAACTACAACTTCAAAATAAATCGCCACTCCATTCTTCAGGCGGGCTCCCTGACTTCAACTACAACTTCAAAATAAATCGCCACTCCATTCTTCAGGCGGGCTCCCTGACTTCAACTACAACTTCAAAATAAATCGCCACTCCATTCTTCAGGCGGGCTCCCTGACTTCAACTACAACTTCAAAATAAATCGCCACTCCATTCTTCAGGCGGGCTCCCTGACTTCAACTACGACTCACTAATTTCATCCCATCCTTATCGCCTTCCTTTGTTTCCTGTACCATTTTCTTCTTCCCGCATCGTCTCTTGGGCCACCCTTTTCTTCTGAATTACCTTGTCTTGGAATTTCTTTCCCACGAGGTCGTGTTACTTTTCTTTTGGCTGCTGGAGATATCTTCGGGACTGTTTACTCACCTGCCGGGGATGATGCTGCTGGGGAAGTATTCTTTGCTTCCTCTTTTTCTATTTCCTTCACCTTTCGTTCTCTCTTGGACTCGCCGGGGATTGAGATGTCATCAACTGAGGATTACCCTGGCGGGGGACCCCTTTTCCTTTTCCTTCTTCCCAGACCTCCTCCGGGACTCACGCCTCTGCTTCCTTGAAAAACTTATGAGATATAATGCTGCTGCGGGAATCTCGAAGTTAGTGTTTCATTTTCCCAACAACTGCCGGGGATGATACCAGGCTCCAAGATCACCCCCTCGTGTTGTCTGGCCTCTCTCAAAACTATTTTTCCCGAAATCTCGTGTTGTCTTCTATCCTTATCCACCGGGTATTTGTTTTCAAGAAAATTTTCGCAATGGGAGAAAATTTTCTGCCCCAGTTTGATGACCTTCTACACGGCATGCTTTTCTGCCGACGAACCCTATTTTCCCGCTTTAAATCAAAGAAAAATTGTTAGTTTCAAAACGCAGTGAGTGGTCGTGCCACTCTTGTTGGGGGCCATTTTCCTTTTCTCTTTCAGCTGCTTGGCCTCCCTCGAACTTTTGGGGACGACGTTGACACTTGTTGGGGATGATGCTCTTTCCGCAGATGGTCTCTCATCTCTCCTTTTATTCTAACCTTCGATTTGGTTCGACCCTTTTAGTCGATGATCTGTTGTGAGAAATCGTTTTCTGGATGTGTAATATGTCTCCATCATACTCCATAATTCCCGTGAACCTTTCAATCAACCTGTCGTTCCAACCTTAATATCGGAACGAATTTTGCCTTATTGCCTCGTTCCACGCCTATTCATCTTCATTGTACCGCTTTGGGAGACTTGGTAGTAAGCTTTGAAAAGTCAATTTTCGAAAACAAAAGAAAAGAAAAAAAATGATATATAAAGAATGCTGACCGCGAATGACAAATGAAAGGAAAAACTTTTTTGAGCTCAAAACTGGGAAAAACTTATCTGAATATGTAACCGATCCAATGGTTATGCCGCGCCTTTGAGATTAATCTACCCAGTCTATTTATGTCAATCACTTTCTGATGGCCGCATTTTGCTAGAAGCAAACTAATGTCCCAACCTTGTCTCATACAAGCACCTTGTAACTATCTCGTCGTGTCACCTCATAGTGCCCTTTCAAAGGGTTTTCACTAATGAGATTCTCTCATTTCTCTCGACCTCCCGTCGCCTTAGGGCGCCTGTAAAGGTTTTCACCGTAAGACTCTCTCATTTTTATTTCTCTTAGCTTTCTTCGCCTTAAGGTGCCCGCGAGGGTTTTCACCGTTAAGGCTCTCTCATTTCACTTTCATTCCATGCGGTGGGCCGGGGTATTATCCATGGAATTTCCTCTAAAGGGGCTATCCCTTTTCAGCTTGTGAGTCCTAGATTCAGTCGAGGATTGAAGTGTCATTCGTAGTTTCATTCGTATGACTTGGCATTTCTCAAATACTGATCGAGAGGTCTTTTCGGTCCTTAATGGGGTTTCTGTGCCTGAGGCTAAAGAAAAGGGGTTTATCCTCAACGGTTAGCTCCTTACAACTTTTGGAATCCACACTATCTTTTCAAACGAAACAATGACTTCTGCCCCAGTTTTGTTGCTTGGGGAATTTTTGATTTTTATTTTATTATGACCGAGCCGTGTGACGCCTACGTATCCTTCTTGAGGAATCAGGTCGAACATAGTTCACTTTTTCTTGTGTTTTTCTTTGTTTCTTTTTTCTATTTTGTTATACATCTTCCTTGAGGATTCCAAAAGAGGGTATATGAAAGAATAATTAAGGCTCAAAGGGGAAGACAAGGGTTAAAGTGTTTGGGTAGTAGAAAAATTGCCTCTGTCATTTCATTCTCCAAAAAATGCCAAATTCACACAAACGAAACACACGTTGACAAATACATTAAAGAATTACACATAATATCTCTTGACTGCATCAGAATTGATAGCCATATCGGTGCATCTTCCTTCAATATCAGTCAGACATAGAGCGCTGTTGGATAATACTCTAGTCACAACGAATGGTCCCTGCCAATTTGGAGCGAACTTGCCTTTCGCTTCGGCCTGATGTGGTAGAACTCTCTTCAGCACATGCTGTCCCACTTCAAATTTCCTGGGACGTACCTTCTTGTTATATGCCCTCGCCATTCTCTTTTGATACAATTGGCCATGACATACTGCTGTCAATCTCTTTTCATCGATCAAGCTCAATTGCTCCAGTCGGGTTTTGACCCACTCATCGTCGTCAATCTCAGCTTCAGCGACAATTCGGAGGGATGGAATTTCAACTTCTGCTGGTATTACTGCTTCGGTCCCGTACACCAACAAGTAAGGAGTTGCACCTACCGAAGTCCGGACGGTAGTGCGATAACCCAACAGCGCAAATGGTAACTTTTCATGCCACTGCCTAGACCCTTCTACCATCTTCCTCAATATCTTCTTTATGTTCTTGTTTGTTGCTTCAACCGCACCATTTGCTTTGGGACGATATGGTGTGGAATTTCGGTGTGTAATCTTGAACTGTTGACATACCTCTTTCATCAATCCGTTGTTAAGATTGGCACCGTTATCTGTGGTGATTATCTTTGGAATTCCAAACCTGCAGATGATGTGGGAATGTACGAAGTCCACCACCGCCTTCTTGGTTACTGATTTGAAGGTTTTGGCCTCCACCCACTTGGTAAAGTAATCGATCGTTACCAGAATGAACATGTGCCCATTGGAGGCCGCGGATTCTATAGGTCCGATAACATCCATACCCCATGCAACAAATGGCCATGGAGCTGACATTGTATGCAACTCGGTTGGCGGGGTATGAATCAAATCTCCGTGTATCTGACACTGATGGCATCTTCGCACGAAACTTATACAATCACGCTCCATAGTGAGCCAATAATATCCTGCTCGAAGAATCTTCTTTGCCAATACATATCCGCTCATGTGTGGCCCACAAACTCCGGAGTGTATATCTGTCATCACTGTTGTGGCTTGACTCGCATCTATACATCTCAACAATCCCAAATCCGGGGTTCTTTTGTACAGCACCCCTCCACTAAGGAAAAATCCATTTGCCAATCGCCGAATAGCTCTCCTTTGATCTCCAGTTGCTTGCTCTGGGTATATTCCTAACCTGAGGTATTCTTTGACGTCATGAAACCATGGCTCGCCATCCATCTCTTCCTCTATCATATTGCAATAAGCATGCTGATTCCGGATCTGAATATGTAATGGATCAACACGAACCTTGTCCGGGTGATGTAGCATTGACGCCAAAGTAGCCAGAGCATCGGCAACCTCATTATGCATCCTTGGGATATGCCTGAATTCTACTGATCGGAAACGCTTAGTCAGATCGTGCAAACATTGACGATACGGGATAAGCTTCAAATCTATGGTTTCCCATTCTCCCTGAATCTGATGTACCAGAAGGTCCGAGTCCCCCAAGACCAAGACGTCCCGTACATCCATGTCTACCGCTAATCGTAACCCTAAGATGCATGCCTCATACTCAGCCATATTGTTGGTACAATGAAAACGCAGTTGAGCAGTAACAGGATAATGATGTCCCGTTTCA
The DNA here is from genome assembly GCA_032618575.1 of Nicotiana noctiflora. Taxonomy (NCBI): domain Eukaryota; kingdom Viridiplantae; phylum Streptophyta; class Magnoliopsida; order Solanales; family Solanaceae; genus Nicotiana; species Nicotiana noctiflora. The sequence continues at coordinate 85,120 of JASVEL010009428.1, forward strand.
GAGATAAGCACAGCCCCTATTCCGACTCCTTTTGCGTTCGCCGCTCCGTCGAAGAAAAGCTTCCACCCCGGATCCTCGGTTAACTCCAACCCATCAATTTGCAGTACTTCTTCGTCTGGAAAATACGTCCTCAAAGGTTCGTATCCGTCATCAACAGGATTCTCAGCTAAGTGATCGGCTAGGGCTTGAGCTTTCATAGCCGTCCTTGTCACATATATGATGTCGAACTCGGTAAGTAATATTTGCCATTTTGCTAACCTCCCTGTAGGCATAGGTTTCTGGAAAATATACTTCAACGGATCCAAACACGAAATGAGGTAAGTGGTGTAAGAAGACAAATAATGTTTCAGCTTTTGGGCTACCCAAGTCAAAGCACAACAGGTCTTTTCCGAATGAGTGTACTTAACCTCGTGGACCGTAAATTTCTTACTGAGATAGTAAATGGCCCGTTCCTTCCTGCCAGTAAGATCATGCTGCCCCAGTACGCAGCCGAACGAATTCTCCAAAATCGTCAGATAAAGAATCAGGGGTCTACCCGGTTCAGGCGGAACTAGTACGGGTGGGTTTGACAGATACCCTTTGATTTGGTCAAATGCTTCATGACATTCTGTCGTCCATTCTATCGCAGCGTCTTTCTTCAACAAATGGAATATGGGTTCACATGTTGCTGTAAGCTGAGCAATAAACCTACTGATGTAATTTAATCTTCCCAACAGACTCATTACCTCTGTTTTACTCTTTGGCGGGGGTAGCTCCTGAATGGACTTGATTTTGGATGGGTCCAACTCAATGCCCCGTCGGCTGACGATGAATCCTAGCAACTTTCCCGATGGAACTCCGAATGCGCATTTGGCCGGATTGAGCTTGATATCATATCTTCGAAGTCTTTGAAAGAACTTTCTGAGGTCGGCAACGTGGTCTTCTTGACGTCTAGATTTTATGATCACATCATCCACGTACACTTCAATTTCCTTGTGTATCATGTCATGGAATACCGTAGTCATCGCTCTCATGTATGTTGCCCCTGCGTTCTTCAAACCGAACTGCATCACCCGGTAGCAGTAAGTCCCCCACGGTGTGATAGCATCCTCTTCATCCATCAAGATCTGATGATATCCCGCGTAGCAGTCCACAAAGGATCCGATTTCATGTCCGGCGTAATTATCAATCAGGATATGGATATTGGGAAGTGGGAAATTATCCTTAGGGCTCGCCTTGTTGAGATTGCGGTAGTCCACGCATACTCTGATCTTTCCGTCTTTCTTTGGCACCGGTACTACGTTAGCCAACCATTCGGGGTATCGGGTGACACGAATGACTTTCGCCTGCAACTGCTTGGTTACCTCCTCCTTAATCTTCACACTCATCTCCGTCTTGAATTTCCGCAGTTTTTGCTTGACGGGAGGATATGCCGGGTCAGTGGGTAATTTGTGAACCACTAGATCAGTGCTGAGTCCTGGCATGTCGTCGTACGACCATGCGAAAATGTCTTTGAACTCCATGAGTCTTTTGATCAACTCTTCTCTCAGGTTGGGTTCAATATGGACACTTATTCTGGTTTCTTTGACGTCATCTGTGTCCCCTAGATTAACAGCCTCAGTATCATTTAGATTTGGTTTGGGTTTTTCCTCGAAATGACTTAATTCTTGCCCGATTTCTTCTACGGCTTCGTCATCGCCATATTCCGATTCACTCTCGTCACCTCTTATTTCATGCGTTATTATTTCCAAACCAGATTGATTTTCTAGACTGGGTTGATTAATCTTTAAGCACGCCATATCATTAAGATCAGTTGAAAGAAAGCTGCTCAGAAAAGTAAAAAGAAGGAAAATAAACAAAATTAGACACAAAGGGATCAAAATTTCATTAATGGGAACAGTACAAGGAAAAACAAGCTTGCAAACTCAAATCAAAATAAACTAAAACAAACGGATTTTACTCCGGGGACAACCCCAACACAAAATTTCGAAAGAAAACAATCCAAAACAAACTACCAAGACTCCTTCCGGACGGGGAGAGGAGTAGCCTTCCAGTTATTCAATTTTGCTTTCGATCCCACAAACTGTATCTCGGCATGGCTGGATCCTTCGCCATCCTCTAGCATGCATACATCTGCGAATAGGTCCTCGAACTTTCTTAAGAACTCTTCGTCTGGCCTAACCATAGGACTGGGAACCTTTGTCGTCGGATGTCCTCTTACTCCGGACCTGACAAAAGATCGGGAAAGGCGTGGAACAGGCTTCGGGAGCACCCATGTCTTCTGCTTATTCCTCTTGGCTCGCTGGATGTCCTCTGATGTTGGCTTGAATCCCAAGCCGAAGGTTCCCACATTTTCGACCACAGATACCGGTTGTATGATTCCTTGCAGAGATGCACCTAAACCTTTGCCGGGTATGAAACCGTTTCTCAACATTTCATGAGCCACCATGACGTATGCAGTAATTATTCTGTCATTGGGAATGCATTCCCCTTCTGGAACTCGGTTGGCAGATACCACATCGTAGATCTGGTATACCCATGGCCCAACATCCTCTTCCGTCTCAACGAAGGGGATGATGGTGCCTGGTTGTAGATCATTCTCTCCATGGACTACGATCTCCCGTTGGTCCCACTCAAACTTGACTAGTTGGTGTAGGCTGGATGGAACCGCTTTTGCGGCATGGATCCACGGTCGCCCTATCAGAAGGTTATATGACACTACCATGTCCAGCACCTGGAATTCCATGGTGAACTCCACTGGTCCGATTGTCAAGATTAACATTATGTCCCCGACCGACGCCTTGCCTCCTCCATCAAACCCTCGGACACATATGTTGTTCTTGCGTATCCTGCCGATATCCACTTTCAACTTGTTCAACGTAGAGAGAGGACAAATATTCGCACTGGACCCATTGTCGACTAGGACTTTGGTAACCACCGACTCCTCACATTTTACCGTAAGATATAAAGCCTTGTTGTGCTCGGTGCCTTCCTTAAGCAACTCATCATCGGTGAAGGTGATCCGGTTCACTTCGAAGATCCTATTGGTGATCTTTTCCAAATGACTCACAGAGATTTTATCAGGTACATTGGCCTCATTTAAAACTTTCATCAAAGCTTGCCGATATTCTTCAGAATGTATCAGCAAGGATAGCAATGAGATTTGCGCAGGGGTTTTCTTCAGCTGTTCTAGGACAAAATAATCATGTAGCTTCATCTTTTTCAGGAATTCTTCTGCCTCTTCATCAGTTACCGGCTTTTTCAGTGTTGCCGGAGTGGTCTTCCTCAATTCCGCTGGGGCGAAACATCTCCCTGAGCGGGTCAACCCTTGCGCTTCGCAAACTTCCTCTTTAACTTCTTTTCCCTTGTAGGTTGTCGTGACCCGATCATAATTCCATGGAATAGCTTTGCTATCGCTATTGGCAACTGTATTACTGGCTTGATGATGAAAGGATCTACTCGAACACCTGCTACCGTCAAGACGGGTTTGGTTGCTATCCCTGGTACAACTATTCTTGCTCCCCCTGGCCTCACCGGTACTTCGCTTGCATTTCCCCTTTCTGATTCTAACCCCTCTTGTACGTCCTTCTTGCAAATGAGTGACCCATCGAGGTTTGGCCCCCTTTTCATTCCTACCCCACTAGACTTGATCATCATTACAGTCTGAGAGGTTTTATCCTTTCCCTCTTCTACCCGTACCAGCTCGATCATGTTGGTCTCATGATGAGTTGGGAGTGGATTTCGGTTGATGTCGGGTTCTGTTGGAGTCCGGACCTCAATCCTACGAGTGTCGATGAGTTCCTGGATAGCTGTTTTCAACCTCCAACACTTTTCTGTGTCATGCCCCGGACATCCTGAACAATATGCACAATTTATTGAATGATCCAAATTCTTTGGAAGAGGGTTTGGCAGCTAAGCCTCGACCGGATTTAGCAACCCGACTTTCTTCAATCGGTGGAACAGACTGGTGTAAGACTCTCCCAAGGGAGTGAAAGTCTTTGGCCTTGGCGCCCTGTCGCTCTTGAATGCTTGGTTCGGACGAAAACTCGCGCCCGTGGGGTTTCTGTAGGCTCTTGGGGGTGGATAACGGTTTTGCGGGTTTGGTGCACGCCATGGTGCATGGACGGGAGGTGCGGTATATGACTGAGCGTGATGGACAGTAAAATGGGGATCAGGTGCTAGATACTAATGTTGCGGGTGGTTATATGGATTGTGGAGGTAATTTGGGTGGTGAGGCTGTGGCGGGTTATACTGGGGTGCGGGGCCTCTGTTTCTGAACCATGTTCCGGACTCGACTGCCGTGACTTCTTCTTTCCTCTTTTTCCCAAGCACTCCTCCGGTACCACTTTGGATAGCTTGAGTGGTGGCTTTCAAAGTTGAATAGCTCATGATCTTGTTGGCTTTCAAGCCTTCCTCAATCATAGCCCCCATCTTTATCACCTCGGTGAATGATTTACCGACGGACGTCACCAGATGTCCGAAATAGGTCGGCTCTAGTGTCTGCAGGAAGTAATCCACCATCTCGCTCTCTCTCATGGGCGGATCTACCCTTGCTGCCTGTTCCCTCCAGCGGAAACCAAATTCTCTGAAACTTTCGGCGGGTTTCTTCTCTAACTTTAGCAATGATAAGCGGTCGGGGACTATTTCAAGATTGTACTTGAACTGGCCAATGAATGCTTGAGCCAAATCATCCCACGTAAACCATCTGCTGGGATCCTGCCTAGTGTACCACTCCAGTGCAGATCCCCCCAAACTCTGACCGAAGTAAGCTATCAGAATCTCGTCTCGTCCTCCGGCTCCTCGCATTTTACTACAAAACCCTCGAAGATGGGCTACTGGATCACCATGCCCCTCGTATAGGTCAAACTTGGGCATTTTGAACCCGGCTGGCAACTGGACATCTGGGAATGGACACAGATCCTTGTAAGCGACACTGACCTGGTTGCCCAAACCGTGCATATTCCTGAAGGACTGCTCCAGGCTTTTAACTTTTCTAATAACTTTCTCCTGTTCCGAACTTTGGAAGTGCTTTTCCGGTTCTGCCGGGTTATCCCAGTGAGGGGTGTGTGGATGCGGTTCAGGAGCCCTAAAGGTAGGCTTGGGAGGATAATAAGAATTGTCATGGATTTGAACATGTGGCTCACCGGACGACTTTTGTAGGGTAGCAGGTGGGGGTGCTACAAAAATAGGGGTGACCGGAGGAGGATTTTGTTTGGCCGGTGGAACTTGGGTGGCATAAGGGTTTTCCCCTTGATAGTATGGATAGAGTGGGGCGCTTGTCGAAGGATCAAGGGGTGGATGTTCTGGAGCTGATGCGAGAGTAGGGAGGTTTGGTGAAGAGACTGTCCCCTAGCCCAGGCTAGGTGCATCTCTGTTATCTGCTGTTTCAACCGATCTACCTCTTCTTTCATGATCCGTATCTCTGATTTCTCTTCCTCGAGACTTTTACCGGAGCTGGACATACTTGCTGGAATTGGCCCTTTAGATCTAGTACGGTAATGGTGGCTGGCCAGGATATTATGTCAAACCCAACTGCTAAACTTTTCTGGAATGCAACAAACTTGTTAGCTTACCGAGTTTAACAGATATGTTATAGCACGTTGGATGCAATGTACCTAACCAAATGACCCTTTCTATATGTACTCATCACATGCGTCATTCCAGCTTCTTTTCTTCTTCTTTTTTTCTTTCTCTTTTTCTTCTTTTTTTTCCTTTTTCAATTATCCTTGAAAACCTTATTGTTATTAACCTTCATGTTCTTTTCCTTTCTTTCTAGCGGTGGTCGAATCTTATGTGGATTGCCTACGTATCACGTCCCCGCGTGAATCAGACCGAGCATAGTTCTGGTAACAAGATTGTGGCGAAATTCTGGAATCCTCATAATAAAAAAACATGTCTTACAATAATCAACAACAAAAGAGAAATGCTTGACTCAACAAAACATAAAATACTGAAAATGTCAACAAAAGTAAAAAAAAAAAATACATCTTTTAATCAATAGCCTAATGCTCTTAAACTCCTGGGGGCCCGCGAGGCATCGTCCGGCCTTGCCGTGGGCCTTGGTGTGAGGTCCCTGTGCAGTCTCCTTAATTCTCTCATGATCTGATGAACATAGTCCATAATCGAAGCAAAAAGGGTGGCGCGGGGCATTTGTTCGCAAGCTAAACACTTCATGGTGACATAATGCCCGATCTCTCCAATTCTATCTTTGATCATGTCCCTTTCTCTGAGTAGTTGTTCTATCCGCTAGTTCTTCGCCCCCAATCTTCGAGCGTTGTAAGTGACCTGATCTAAGAGCCTATCCACTTGTTCTTGCAGTCGGGCCATCAAATTGTGGCAACGGTCGAGGTCTGCCCTGGCATCCCCGGCTTGTTTGAAGACCCGTTCCTTGAGGATAACATTTGCTTCTCTTAGATTGGTGATGACCTCAGTATAATCTTTTTCCACTTGCTGTATATGAAGTGCCTGTTAATGTGCCTCCCTCTTCCAGCTAGTACGGATCCTCATTGTTTGGGCCTTTGACTCTTCCTAATTCTTTTTGGACATCTGTGACTTGATTTTTTAAACTCCTTATCAATTTTTCGTCTGACCGACTCCTCAATTGTCTGTCAGCATCCCTTTTCATTTGCTGGATTTGAGCTCTCAAAAAGTCATTTTCTTGCGCCAACTTCTTTTTATCTCCCTCGTCGGCGGTAGCTTGCATATTCTTCTCGAATTGAAGGTCCCGGACCTGCTGTTCTATCCTACCAATCTTCGTCCTATACCCTTCCTCCTTTGCTAGCCAATTCCATTGCTCCTGTGAATCTTCCGTGAACTGTTGGACATGGGCTCTTTTAGAACATTTCCGACGAATCTGAAACCTTTTCCCGAACCACACATTGTACTTTGGATCCACCTCACCCTTAGCTAGTTCCCGGACCATAGTTTTAGGCTCAAGGAATCTGCATTCATGCCACAGCTTTCTAATCTTTTCTTCGGGGAATACGACTCCCGGGCTCAACTCAATGGCGTGCTTTCTCAGATCTTGATCAGTAGGAATAACATGAAACCTTCCTAGTTGATGCAATACCCGATGAGGAACATATGGTTGGACACTGCGGATCCCCATCAGAAGGATATAACACTCCTCGGCTGCCATATATATTACTTCGGTATCGGGTAACCACCCGAACGCCCATTCAATCTGATCGGCTTCTATTGAGCTCAGTCGTGCAAGCCATGCCTCGACGCCTTCAGGGGAATACGGCGCCTATCATCCGTTCTTCAAAACCCCTGATACAGTTTTTCCCAATCAACCCATGGTTCATGTATTGTGTCCGGTGATGGAGGTGTTCTTGCATCCACAATTGGAGTAACAGATTGCATCCTTGAAAGAAATTGCCCCCTTCTCGGCATACAGTCAAAGCTCGATAGATTTCGGACAAAACCAAAGGGACTACCATGCTGGTAGCCTTTTTGATTGCAACATCGGCTATTCCTACAAGACTTATCTCTATTTTCTTATCTTCGCGTGGACAAATCACAATCCCCAAGAATGTCATTATGAATGCCAGAATTCGTCTGGCCTCCCACTTGGTTCTATTCCCTGCGTGAGTTAGTCCAAGGTTTGACTCTTCAAAACCCCCGAGGAGTGTCGTACCGTTGGTATAAGAATTGGAGATCGCAACATCCTCCTAATAAATCATCATTTTTCACCTTCCGACTAATGCTTAGCAAATCCAGAAACCCATGCAGAGATACCGGTCTTGGTGAAAGCATGTATTGTCCTCTTAATTTCCCTTTTAATCCTGCGTAGCCTGCAATCTCCTCTAGCGTGGGTGTAAGTTCAAAGTCGACAAAACGGAACACATTGCGGATCGGATCCCAGAACGATATCGGTGCCTCGATGATGTCTTTCCTTGGCTTGATATTCAGCATATTAACAAAACCTCCCAAAATTCTAACCACTATCATTTTACTACTGTCTTCCAAATCGTTCCACCATATGTGGAGCTGCTGAGGGACCTCGCTAAAGACTAAAAATTATTTATTCTGATTCGTGCTCATCCTGCACATTTATTAAGGTGATTTAAATAAAAAAAACAACTTTGTTTTGCTAAATAAAAACTCAGTTTTCAATCACGGCCTTTCAACATCTCGGGGACGAAGATTTTAAGGCTGTGGGGGTAAATTGATCGAAATCAAAAAATTGACCCAAAGGCGGCCATTTATACGAAATCAGCCTTCCGGCGTCACTTTCGGGAACATTCGGCTGTTTCTGAAAACAACATCACCGACTTATTTAGTACGAAAAAGTTAGTTTTGATATTTTTGCAAAAGGCGAAGTTGGACCTGATAGAGGTTGCCTACGTATCTCACATCCAATGAGAATCAAACCCACGTAGTTCGGTTTTAATAAAACAAACTACATTATTTATTTCTTCATTTTACTAAAAAACAAAAACAAATAAACTATTTTATCTATAAGAATACAACACACTATTTCTCACACTATTTTTCTTTTTCTTTTTTTTTAATTATTTTCCTTATCTAAAGCCGGTCAGCATGCAAGTCTGAAGCAGATAAATGCGTAAGACAAACAGGATGCAGCAGGATGGTCTTTTCATTTCAGGTCGCCTGTCCTAGACGGACCCAACCCCTGTGTTGAGTCCCCTAAGTCAAATGCAACATGATGCAAATAAACGTTCCTAGTAGGGATCCGGCATGAAGCTTTGTTATTCTAGGTTCAAAACCTGGGTTCATTGTTCTAGACCTGGCTTACCCGAGCGGACAGCTCGAGCCAAGGGGGAGGCAGCAACCCGGGAATACAGAAGCTTCACCGGTTTTGCAACTTGTCCAAACCTCGTTCTAAAGTGAGAATTTTGACACTATAACAGAAAAGAAGTCACACGAAGTGCACCCTTCTTCATGATTTAGAAGACTCAGAGAGGAGATTGGTTTCGGCACAGTTTATATGTACAATTCACAAAATATCAAAGCGGTAAAAAGCAACATTTAGCACATTAAATACAAACATATAATAAAAATCAGATAATAATAAGCCAAATATCACAATTATTCAAAGCTCGAATTCTTAAACCCTGAACCATTGGTTCTGGGTTAAAGATATCCCCAGCAGAGTCGCCAGAGCTGTCACACCTCCTTTTTCCGCGGGCCCGCGAGGGCGCGATATATAAAAGAGAGTTTTTCCAATTAAAGGACAACCAAAACGGGGTTCGTTTATTGAGAGATTTGGAGTCGCCACTTGGGAGATTTATGGTGTCCCAAGTCACCAGTTTGAAACCCGAATTGAGGAAAGGTTTGACTCTATTTAATGGTCCGCGAATCAGAAATCCGGATAAGGAATTCTGTTAACCCGGGAGAAGGTGTTAGGCATTCCCGAATTCCGTGGTTCTAGCACGGTCGCTTAACTGTCATATTCGGCTTATTTATCTAATTTTCACAGTTACGTACTTAACGCAAATTAATATCCCTTTACCGCTTTTATTACTATTATTATTTACAAACGAGAATGTCGCCTAAAAATATGTTTCGAATCACGTCGCATGAAATGCACCCGGATCCTCGACACATTCTTATTCAACATTTGGGATTTGAATCTGGGCCGCATGAAATGCACACCCGTATTTATGAAGGTGAAATTATTAAAATATGCGCCTAGAGCGATTGCTTATTTACACTTTTGAGAATGCCATGAAATTCGCTAAGAAACGGCACATCTCGAAATCTAAATATTTTTTACATGTACATTTATGAGGGCCCCGTGATTTGTATAACTTGTTGGGCGAGGCACACCTCTAATTCTAATTTAAAGCGAACTACATCCCGCTATATTTATTTAGGAGTTGATTCAAATTTATTTAAAACATGTTGCAAGCCACACTACATGAAATGCACCTGTGGTTCCTGACACGCTTTATTTAATCTTGTTCAAAATTGGAGTCGGATCACATGAAATGCACCCCCGATTCCTTTAATCTAATTACGTCATTCAGTTGAATAATAACGCACCAATTTCTACAATGTGACAAAATCCTACTCAACTAGAACCGATTCGAGTAAATATACGACTAGTTAACTAAGTGAGTAGATTCGAGACTATGGTGGACAATTATATGGGAAAAACTTACTTTGAATTCAAAGAATCCTCAAAGAGCCACTGTCACATATTTTTTGCAAGTTCAAGATATCATTCCTCACGGGTGTTCAAATCACCTTAAACTTTCTACTTAAACAGATGATTAATCTCAATTTTTAACATAAGATCTAGTATTAACAGATTTGGAAATCGCACACCATGAATAGAGAAGATTTAAGCATAGATACAGCAGGAATAACTCAAGTTCCTATACATGTCCAATGACAGTGTGTTTTGGATCTAAATGCATTTTTCACAACCCAAACCAGTATGATAGATTTAATTACATGTACTCATACAAACATAAGGAGCATTGGACAACTACATGTGTTAAACAGATTTAAAAGAGAGCTTCAGGCTTCATTTTCTTTTCGAATCAAGGAGCTACAATGATAGGGATGTGTACCTGGAATATGGAAATAGGAAGAAGAGTGAGCAGTGACAACAGTATAGCAATCAGCAATACAGCAGTAACCAAACAACAAGTCACCGGAATACCAATTCCAACCCAGAATCCCAAATAGTTGCAAACAACAAAATAGACCCAACACACTTAAAAGAACCAGTTTGTAAGTTCCAGAAATACCAAGGCAGCAAACAGATATACCCCAAGTATGCCCAAATGATCTTCGAATTAACAGAGATAAACCAATCAACAACTGAACGATGCCAACAGCTCGAAACCCCAATCTTAAGCGACTTAACAGAATCAACACTTAGTCGAACCCTCCCAAAAGTGTATTTCAAGTGAGTTTCAACAAACAAGAAAAGGGAACACTGGGCCAGTTTTGAAATGGAGACACAGGCAGCAATGCTTCAGATAGTTTTTGGCAAATGGAGCTCAAAACTTAGTAGTGTAGCAATGCTTTCAAGCTTCTTTTCAGAACTATATTTATCTCTTATGTATATCTGGCCCTCTCTACCTTTCAGAATACTCTTTTTTTCAAATCCTTTTCTAATGTATGCTGTCCAGAAAAAAGATCCCTCACTCTGTTTTTTAACCCTATACTTATAGTTGAAAAACAAATGAAACTCTAAGATACAATAATCAGAAAACCAACTCTGCCCATCCTCTTCTCTGCCAGCCCATTATATTCTCTGTTTTAACCACTAAGTCTTGTTTAAGTGTGGGCTTTAATTAATTAAAATGTTAAATGCAAACCTGTGGAGTGCCCTGCTGTAATAGCAGGCTCCACTAGGATGTGCAGGACATTTAATCCTAAAATACTAATCTCTTGATTCAAGGGATCCTTCAGCTATATCCAAACATCACTTAATCACAAATAGGCACAATCCAACAGTGGTTCCGTGTGTAATCAGTTTCTGCCATAAAAATGCTAATAAACAAGACCTACGAAACTAATCGACCACATTGATTAGTCGATGACAACACACATAATCGATAACAAATGATCGACCCACAGTTTGATTCATAATAGTTCAGGCAGAATCGAGGAACCAATCAAATATGAATTAATTGCTTGACGACCTTAATCAAACTGAACCTACGATTCATTTTAACTACTGAAAACAGAAGGAATCGACCAAATAAAAGGTCTTAAAGAGTAGAACAACAATTGACCAAATAAAAGGGTCCTGGGATAGAAAGAAAGAATGCTAGAAAATTTGTAAACAAACATGAACCAAACAACACACAGAGAAATCAATGCGGAGGAAAGAAAGCGGAGGAATACCTCTGAAATCAACAAAGAACCACGCTTGACCCCAGACTTGAATCGTTGAAGCCAAATGGGCCTTAACCGGGGTGTTCTCGGTCGAGAACACCTAGATTAAGGTCCATTAGACCTCAACCTCTTATCAATTTCGGACGAAGACCCCATTTTGGACTTTTAGGGTTTATGTGGCCGTTTTTGGGGCTCGACCAGTTCTGGCAAGATTCGAGCCAAACCAGGGCTAGTAGGGGTATGAGGGAGGTCATGGGAGGGCTTGGGGTGAGTTTGGGGTGGTTTGGGATAGGATTTCAAATCCCGGCGACCTTTGATTCAATATTCGATGCGTTTGAGACAGATTCGAGACCAACGAAGGCCGGATTCGAGGAGAGGGAGGTGAGGAGAAGGGTTGGTGTAAATTTGGGGTGGTTTGGCCTACCGGAACCGCCGTGAGGCGATTTCCGGCAGGCGGAGTACGGTGGTGGACGGCGGAAGCTTAATTCGTCTCTAAGAGAGACGATGAAGGTGAGGGGGGGTCTGGCTTAGGGGGGCTGGGTAGGTCTTTTAGTATATATAGTGGGGCTCGGATTTAATCCTGGCCGTTTGATCAAATGAGATCAACGGCCTGGATCTTCTCACTTATCCAAACGACGTCGTTTGTGTATCTGTGAGGGACTGGGTCGGTCCGGACCTGGATCGGGTTACCTGGAGCGGGTGAGGGTGAAGCGATCTCCACCGTTGGATTAGAGATGGCTCTACGGTCGAGATTTGCCAGTTCCAGAACGACGTAGCTTCAATGCCCTGCTACGTCGTTTCATGAGTCTTAGAGACTCATTGAACGGACTGGGTAGAACACATCATTTGGGCCTGGAGAGCTTGCATTTTTAGCCTCTTGCTTCATCAATACTCACTTTAAATAAAAGCCACTTCGAAAACAAAATTGAGTAATAAACAATATGCTTCATTAATTCAATGTAAAATCAACCAATTGACAAAGAACACAAATGCACATATATATTTTTCTCTTTTTGTGATTTATTATTTACTTAGACAAATAAGTATGAGTCCTCGAATGCAAAAATTCACAAAAATACACAAAAATGCACACAGTAAAACAAACCATTTTGTTTTGATTTCATTTGGGAGTAGCTCGCGTGGGGTAAAAATTACGTGCTCACACTTATCATTTATTAATTTTCCAGTTTTTTCTGCTAATAGTCTTTCTAATATTTTATTTTAACACTGTACCGCTAACAAGGGAATTTTATAACATTTCTATATGTTGAAATTAAACTGTTATTTATATTTTGTATGCTGGTTTAGAGACTAAAGCCTTCGTGCTTTCTACTCTAATAATTGTTCTGTTTGGTTTAAAGTATATCAAAACTTTATCGGAATAATAAAAGTACAGGTTGAAGTATATAAAAACTTCACCATTGTTACTTGTTGTATGTTTGGTTTGGTATTTAGTTTGAAGATATCAAAACTTCTTCGATTTAACAAAGTTTTGTTTTGTTTCCAATTCTACAGAAACATGACGAATGAAAACCAAACTAATGAAAATGTTGCTGGAATGGGTGCTACTATTACGAGTGTTCAAGGAGGATCCTCCGATCGTGGCTGAAGGCACTCCGAATGACGAACAATTTGTTGTAAATGAAGCATGGAAACATTCTGATTTCTTGTGCAAAAACTACATTTTGAGTTGTTTGGAAAATAGCTTGTACAATATCTATAGTGTCATGGAAACTTCAAAAGCATTATGGAATGCGCTTGAGAAGAAGTACAAGACTGAGGATGCCAGACTTAAGAAGTTCGTGGCTGCAAAATTTTTGGATTTCAAGATGGTTGACATTAGGTCGGTCATAACTCAAGTTGAAGAATTATAATTCATTGTGCATGACCTCTTTTCTGAAGGTATGACCCGAATCAATAATTTTATCAATAAGATCTATCATGTTATTAATTATGAATTTATTATTGAAGATATGGTCATAAACAAAGCCTTTCAAGTCGCCGCTTTTATTGAGAAGCTACCTCCGTTGTGGAAGGACTTCAAGAACTATCTAAAACACAAGCTTAACGAGATGACACTTGAAGATTTGATTGTTTGGTTGAGGATAGAAGAAGGCAACAAAAATACTGAAACGAAGTCACGTGAAAACTTGACAATAATAAGGTCTAATATTGTTGAGGAGGCGCCACAAAATAAGAAGAGAAATAAGGCTTCTGGGCCAAAGAATTACCCAGCAAGAAAAAGTTCAAGGGTAATTGCCACAATTGTGGAAAGTCTGGACATAAGGCCGTGGATTGTCGTTCACCAAAGAATCATGTCAAAAGAAGAAGAAGAAGAAGAATCAAGCTAACATGGTTGAAAATATAGATGAAATGGAGGACTTGTGTAGCATGTTATCTGAATGCAACTTGGTAGGAAATCCTAAAGAATGGTGGATTGATTTTGGAGCCACCTGCCATGTTTGTGCTAACAAGGAGTTATTTTCTTCTTATACCTCCACAGGATCCGATGAGAGAATTTTCATGGGAAATTCGTCTACAGCTAAAATTGAAGGAGTTGGCAAGATTGCATTGAAGATGACGTCAAAAAAATTATGACCCTAAACGAAGTTCTTCGTGTTCCAGAAATTTGCAAGAATCTTGTGTCTACCTCACTTCTTGTCAAGAATGGATTCAAATGTATTTTTGTTTCTAATAGTGTTGTACTAAGTAAGAATGATATGTATGTAGGAAAAGGTTACCTAAATGAGGGCCTTTTAAAGCTAAATATAATAGAAGTTCCTATCAATAAAGTTAATGCCTCTTCTTACAAACTTGAGTCAAACACTTTATGTCATGCACACCTAAGTCATATCAACTTCAAAACATTTCGAAAAATGATAAATTATAAAGTATTACGATTAATTCCAAATGTCAAATATGTGTTGAATCAAAGTATGTTAAGCATCCTTATAAGTCCGTTGAAAGGAATTCAAGTCCTTTAGACTTAATTCACATAGATATTTGTGACATGAAGTTAACACCATCTCGCAGTGGGAATAAGTATTTTATTACTTTTATTGACGATAGTACGAGATATTGCTATATTTACTTACTTAATATTAAAGATGAAGCAATTGATGCTTTCAAGCAATACAAGAGTGAAGTTGAAACACAACTAAACAAAAAGATAAAATTAATAAGAAGTGATAGGGAGAGAATATGAATCTCCGTTTGAAGAAATATATTTGGAAAATGGCATTATTCACCAAACAACTGCCTCTTAATCTCCACAATCTAATAGAATTGCAAAGAAAAAGAATCGAACATTGAAAGAAATGATGAATGCGTTGTTGATAACTTCTGGTTTACCATAGAACTTGTGGGGGGAAGCTATACTTACAGCTAACCGAATAATCAACCGTGTACCTCATAGAAAAACACAGTCCATTCCTTATGAAAAATAGAAAGGAAGGAAGCCTAGCTTGAAGTACTTCAAAGTGTGAGGGTGTTTAGCTAAACTACAAGTTCCTAAACCTAAAAGGGTTAAGATAGATCCAAAAATGGTTGATTGTGTATTTATTGGATATGTAACCAATAGCAAGTCATATCATTTTTTGGTTCATAAAAAAAAGTCCTGAGATTCCCGTTAATACTATAATAGAATCAAATTATGCTGAATTCTTTGAAACTATTTCTCCATATAAAATGGAAAGTGAACTGACCTACCAAAAGTCAAAACAACCTTGGGAGGAAATAATAGATGGTATGCCTAATGAGGAAAATCCGAGAAGAGGTAAACGTCAACGGATATCTACTTCATTCGGTCCAGATTTTCTGACTTTCTTGCTAGAAATGAGCCACGAACCTTCAAGGAAGCAATGTCTTCCTCAGAAGCACAATATTGGAAAGAAGCTGTCAATAGTGAAATAGAATCCATATTGAGCAACCATACTTGGGAATTGGTTGATCTTCCTCCAGGTAACAAAACATTGGGTTCTAAATAGATTTTCAAGAAGAAAATGAAAGACGATGGTACTATTGACAAATACAAGGTAAGACTTGTTGTCAAAGGATTTAGACAGCGAGAAGTCTTTACTATTTTGACACATACTCGTCGGTAACAAGAATTATATCTGTTTGGATACTAATAGCGTTAGCTGCCTTGTATGGTCTTCAAATCAATCAAATGTAAAAATAGCCTTCTTAAATGGTGATCTACGGGAAGAAATTTACATGAACCAACCTGAAGGGTTTGTGGTTTTGATAAAGAAAAAGATGGTGTATCGACTTGTTAAGTCCCTTTATGGACTAAAAGAAGCATTCAAGCAACGACATGCTAAATTTTACCAAACAATATTGTCAAATGGCTTTAAGATTAATGAATGTGATAAATGTATTTACATTAATAATGTTCCAAATCATATAGTCATTGTTTTCTTATATGTTGATGATATGCTAATAATGAGCAAAGACATTGCCAACATTTCAAGCTACTAAATGTATGCTTGCTAGTAAGTTTGATATGAATGACTTAGGAGTTGCTGATATAATTCTAAGAATTAAAATCCAAAGGACTTCTCATGGTTTAGCTTTGTCTGAATCACATCACGTAAAAATGGTACTTGAAAAATTCAAACACTTGGAATTTAGAAGTGCAAGAACTCCAATTTGACTTAAACCATCATCTTATAAAGAATAAAGGTGAAATTACGTCTCAATTGGAGTATCCTCGCGTGTTGGGAAGCTTAATGTATATCATGAACTGTACATGTCTTGATATAGCTTGTGCAATAAGCAAACTTAGTCGATTCACATGTAATCCCAACAAACATCACTAGGTGGAAATGAAACGAGTTCTGGGATATTTGGAGTATACCCAAGACTACGCTTTACATTACAATAATTATCATGCGGTTATCGAAGGATATAATGATGCAAATTGGATAACCGGCTCAGCAGTAACAAAGTCCACAAGTGGATATGTTTTTACTATTGGTGGAGGAGCAGTATCTTGGAAGTCTTCCAAAACAAACGTGCATCGCTCGTTTTACAATGGAATCAAAGTTTATAGCTTTAGATAAGGCCGGAGAAGAAGCTGAATGGCTTCAAAATTTCTTAGAAGATATTCCGTTCTAGCCAAAACCTTAGGCTCCTATGCATACATAGCAATATTGAGGATACAATAGGACGTGCATGAAGTGTTATGTATAACGGAAAGTCTTGTCATATACGACGAAGACATAACACCGTTAGACAACTACTTTCTAGTGAAATTATCACTATTTATTATGTAAAATCAAAGGATAATGTGGCGGATCTGCTTACAAAAGGCTTAACTAGATAGGGGGTTGAGAAATCATCAAAAGGAATTGGACTATGGTCGAGGACAAATCAATATGGCGGTAACTCTACCTAGAATTTTGAATATACCGAGATCTATGTTCAAGGAGCTCAAACAAAGTTGTGATTGACCGGTTCAACATTGTCACAGTAAAATCTTTGGTCCCTTCTCGTGATGAAGACAATGTTCAGTAACAAGGATAGAACTTCACACGTTCTTTAATGATTACCTAAGTTTGATGTGGTATTTATCAAATAGTGTCAATCTAAAGGATTACACGTTTAGGAATCACCTATGTAAGTGTGAAGTGAAAGCCGTTTCAATGAGAATTCTGTAAGGCCAATTCTCTACGCACTTATGAAACCAGGCGGTGTTCATGGCCGAAACGAACACAACAATGAGAACCAAAAGAAGGTTAAGGGTTGGTTGTGTGACATATGGTTGTCTAGGTATACACTAAAGTTCGAGGGTTAAAAGATATCAAATCTACCGATTAACCGGGTATATTCAACATATGTTCACTATGGAAAGTTCAAAGGAAAACCTACTTATCCAGATGCAATTAATCCTTACTTGCAAATCATACAGCTTTCATTTATGATCATTATTGTTACAATCATTCCCATTCATGTGGGGGATTGTTGGACTTTAAAGCATTGGTCATTAAAGAGTTTAAACATTAGGCTTTAAAGTCTAAGAGTGTGAATTGGGAAATGGTGGAAAATGAAATGGAGGGAAATGAAATTTTGAATCAAATGAGTTTTTGTCATGAACTTTGTACCATATTGGTGAAAGACAACTACATTTGTGTGTATAAGTATATGATCACTTCTTAGAGCTCTTAAAAGGAGTTGAAGAGAATGACCATCGCGCCATCGTCGTCGCTCGCTCGGCTCGGCTTCGGCTTTGGCTTCGGCTTCGGTTTCCGATTATTTGAATTTGGATTTGGAATTGTCAAATGATGGATAAGATTATTTTTTGGACAAAATTTATTTAATTAATTATCTAATAAATAATTAAATTCCAGTCAATTCATTTATAGAATTAACTGGACTCCAAAAAATGCCGCCTTTGCTGAACGTTGTTTTCCCTCCTAAACAGACATTTTTTATTTAACAGACATCACACCTCTTCCGATAATTGCCTATAAATTCTGAGGCATGACTTCTTTTTTTTCACTCACTGAAAATCGAGAATTTCATTTCCTTGTGAATACTACATTCTACTTTGCAGTATCTCTCTCTCAAATTCGTAAGTTTGATTTTGCTCTGTTCTTTGAGTTCGTTGGTATCCTGCAGTTTGTATTGCCACTATTGCATGAAGATTTATTTAAAATCACATTATAAATTTAATTGTTATTCAATTTTTAGGGTAAACATTAATGTGACTATGAGACTTTTGAAAATTATGGTCTCAATTCTCAATTATGCCATAATATCTATCTAACTATAAAAAGCTTGTCTTCGTGGCTAAAATAGAACACTCATGTTAAATTATTTCTTAATTTAGAAAAGAATTATTCTTTTTGGAATGATTAAATAAGGAAATAATACCATTATGGCTAGACAGGACTTACTAAAATCAACCTGTGCAGATATATATATATATATATATATATAGATACGATGATAACAGAAAAACAACGGGATTATATATGAAGGAAATAGTATGTAGACCTTACCCCTGCCCCATAGGGTAGAGAGGCTGTTTCCGATAGAGATATATATATATATAGTTAAAGAACTTAAAAAAAGATTTGTATACTTAGTTTATATTCATTATAATTGAAGAATTACTTAATGGTCAATTAAAATTCTAAATTTTTTTTTTTGCTGATAAATTCTAAATTCGTAAAAATGCTAGGGACTTTTGGCAACAGTCTGCACGAGGAACGAGCTAGGGACAGTCGTGGGTCATATACTTTATTCAATTGACAAAGGTTGATAAGAGTACTTAGTTTAAAGGTGTCCTTTGGTGTTTTCATGTTGAAAAGGTTTGAAACATACAATCATTACAGCCACACTCCAACAATTCAAGCAGTGAACTGTCTGCTTTATTTTTGTAGAATGTAACAGTACCAACATATTCAACCCACTAGATGGCTTTCCTTCTTTCTCTTATTATGACAAATAACTAGACTTGGACGCCATCAAGTGATTAATGCGATGATGGTTGGATAGTTCAAATCATTTCTTTTTAATTAGAGATTTAAAATTTAAGTTTTGAAATAGAAAACCTTTTGATAGGAAAACCTTTTGGACGTATTCATCTTATCTATTTAAGCAAAAAAAAAAAAAAACATGTTATTTTACTAGCATTAAGTCTAGTGACATTAGGTAGACATTGAGCATTCTTGAAGAGGTGATCAACTAACGCAAGATCCAAACCTAACAACTCTTCAGCAAATGACAATGGGGAAAGGGTCCTTTTCTTTCTTTTCGAAATGAAAATTAGTACTTTTCGTTAGCAAAATTTTGGACCCTAGTGGACCAAACGCCACCAAGAGAAAATACAATAGGGTAGGGGTAGGGAGCCTATTTCCAAATAGACCATCAACGTATTTTCCTTCAAAAACTTTTCACCTTGCTCTTGGGAAACTCAAACTCACAACATCGAGATTGTAAGTAAAAGTTGCTTACCATTAGAACAACCCCTCTCTACAACAATAGAAACTTTTTTAAGTTTCTAGTTTCGAGACTCATTTTATTTACTGCATTTAATCTTAACTATGTGAACTTATATTGTCCATTATAGCAATATAAAACGTAAAAGGACTAATGGCTTAACAATATTTCAGGTATTCTAGTACACTTATCAAGATTTGTTGGAGTTCATAAATCTTAAGGTTTTAGCAAGATCAAAAAGAAAAATAGAAACATAAGTTACAATGAGATATATCATTCCATGTAGTGAGAGAGATAACAATTTTACCAAGTTCAAAAGGTAAAAAAAACGTAAACAATGTGAAGAAGCAAAGAGAATTCAACATATAATATTATCTAATATTTTAATTTATGTGAACATGTTTAACTAAACATGAAGTTTAAGAAAAATGAAAGAGGGTAAAATTACAAAAGGTTTTCATTACAACTAAACAGTAACAGAGGAAATATTCCTGGTAAAATCTCTGTGTTAACATATGCCATCATCTTTATAGGGTAAATAATGTGAATAAATGTTACTCCCAAGTATTCATATTGAAACGTGTACTATATTCCAGTATTGAATTTAATTATACAAAGCCGAGCTAGTGAAGACTATTTTAAAGATGGAATATCCTATCTAATATTCAACCTTAAGCCCCAAGAACATCAATGCATATTAAAATGTGCATAAATATAATGCATATACGTTTCTTTCGTTAAACATTTTTCATTACCTGTCCTCATAAGCCTTTTAATAAAGTCTTTCTCCGCCTTAAAGCGAAACCATAAACTCATAATAACACTCCAATATGGAACAAGATGGAGACCCTCCACCTTTCTGGTCCCAACCCTCCTCCACCGTTCTCCTCCATCAACGCCGCCGTGGACCACCGTCTCCGATTATCAACCCTGTGATGCTCATCCTACTTTTACCGATCATAACACTGCTTATCTTATTCTTTTTGATCCCTCCTTTTCTTTCGCATACTTCACAACTTCTTCGACCCAATTCAGTGAAAAAAAGCTGGGACTCGTTTATTATCTTGATTGTAATATTTGCCATTATTTGTGGAGTTTTCGCCCGTAAAAATGAAGACGTTTCAGCTCCTGAAGGCAGTGTCTCAGTTGAACAAAACAGAAATATCTCAAATGTTTCTTCGAGTGGTCAATGGTATGAGTATAGTGATCGAAAAGCTTATGTTGGATTACCGGAAGGTACTAGTGTTAACCGGTTACGGAGGAGCAGCAGCTCGTATCCTGATTTGAGACAAGTGCCCGAATGGGCAACTGGTGATAACCAGTTCCGGTTTATGGATGATTTTGGAGTGAATTTTCACCGTTCGACGGCGGGGGAATATGATCGTCTCCATGTACAAAATGATCTTCGCCCTGCACGGCGGATCGAGAAGCAGCAAGAGGAGTCACATGTTAAAGTAATTCCTGTAGATACAGTTGAGACTCGTTCTTCTCCACCTCCGATTACATCACACGCGCGGCCGCAGGCGAATTTAAAACGGCGAAGATCGTTTCATAGTGTTCCGCACAAGGACAAGGTTGAAAATCGGAGAAATGAAAATCGAGCACAGCCCCCTCTGCCTCCACCACCGCCACCAGCACCACCAATGAGGATATCACCGCCGGAGCAAAAATTTCAACGGAAAAAGAGCGGTGCAGCAAAGGAAATAGCATCATCTATAGCGTCCTTGTATAATCAAAGAAAGGGAAGGAAGAGAACAAAGAGGAGAAATGTTCAAGAGAGCGGCTCTGAGTTTTCGTCATCGACAGAGTCAGTCATGCCACCACAAGCGCCACCTCCTCCGCCGCCGCCACCACCTCCTCCAGGTAAGGTTTTCCAGAATCTATTCAAAAAGAGTAGTAAAAGCAAACGTGTACATTCTGTTCCTTCCACCACACCACCACCTCCACCACCGCCGCCGCCAAATTCAATTTTCAACAATTTGTTCAAAACAGGCACTAAGAGTAAACGATTTCAACCACCGTCGTCAACTCGTGTACCACCGCCTCCTCCACCACCACCTCCACCTTCATTTCTCAACAATTTGTTCAAAAGTGGAAACAAAAGCAGGACACTCAAATCCACAAGGTCATCTCCTACGCCTCCTCCACCTCCACCTCTACCACAAACAACACGTATGTCATCAAGGCAGAAGACTTTTACACGCTCTACCGCTGAATTACCAGAACCTTCACATCGACGTTCAGCCGCTGCTAGCAAACCTCCGTTGCCAACTAAAACAGCAACCAGCTACTACGACGAAAACTTGAACAGCGGTTCGCAATCACCGTTGATACCGATGCCACCTCCACCTCCTCCACCTCCGTTCAAAATGTCGAAGGTGAAGTTCATTCCAGCCGGCGATTTTGTTCGGATACGGAGCGCACACAGCTCCCGTTGCAGCTCGCCGGAGCTAGAAGACATAGAGGTAGACGTCGACGTATTATCGTCCAAATCATCGTCGGAGGCAATGGGTAGCGGAAATTCAACAGGGGCGGCGGTTTTTTGCCCCAGCCCGGATGTGAATATGAAAGCTGATACTTTCATTGCTAGGCTCCGAGATGAGTGGAAGTTGGAGAAGATGAATTCATTGCGAGAGAAGCAAAAGTTGGGCTGATTGAAGGCCCAAATGAGCTGTTTTGTACAGGCCCAATAGCGTCCGAAGTTGGGCTGAGTCCAGGCCCGTATGTAGGGGTGGCTTCTTCTGCTCTTTATTCATTTGTTATGCATCTTTATACATCTTATTAGTACATAGTATTAGGGCATATTTTGCAGATAATATATAGAGTTACTATGAGTTTGGCTGTTTGGGAGTTTGGCTCTGATTGGTTTTTTTTGGTCACAATTGGAGCGTTGTAAACCATAGACAAGAATGTGAAATGTTGTCTTGTGTGGAGATTGGATTGTTTTAATTTAGACTGATAGGCATGCATGGTTTTGAAAAAAATGTTTGTATGTTTGTCGTTACGTTAATCATTGATCTATCTATGTATTGTTAATCGAGTGATGTGTGTATATTTTCCTTTTAATATATATATATATATATATATATATATATATATATATATATATATATATATATATATATATATATGTATATGTATATATATGTATATATATATATGTATTAATGAAAAGTAAAGCTGCTTCTTAGAGTTGGCTTTTGCAATTGTAATCTGTCTGTGTTGCTCCTCGCTTTGAACTCAAATAAGACCTTTTTTTGGTCGAGTGACTTCGTTCCTGATCTACCTATTCCCTTCGCTTTCCCAACCCTCTAACGCCCAAGTACTTTTTTTGTTTGATCAAATGATTGATTTAGATTTGAAATTCCTCTTTACCAAGGGAAGAGAGCGTGGATCAGGTGTCCTCTTGGATGTTCCAAACCACCATCTTGAACTTCCAGCATTTGCTTCAGACAGAAAGTTTGGGACTCAAAGTGTGCCCTCATGATGCAGGGAAAAACTTCAAAAAGTGTCTTTTACGTAACTTGGATAGCTGAGTGGTCAATCCTGAACCAATTGTTGATGATTTGTATCGATCGAAAGCTATAACCTGCCCCCCTAACTCGGTATCCATTCTGCCTGATGTTTTACTCCTCCGAAAGGCTATTGAAACAAGTCCCGATCCGAGACTTCTCTTAAGGGAAAACCTTAAAAACTTATTTCGAGCAGGGTCCTCTGCTGGCACATTCATTCTTTTTCTTTATTATATTATGTATGGCGTTTCCAAGTTGATGTTTTTTTAGCACGCATGCCTCCGTCCCAAAAAAAGATGTATATTCCGCAAGTTTAATTGTAGATTAATTTATCTAACACATTCACACTCGCCACTTTTGACTCAACAAATATATAATCACAAAATCATTTAAAATGTTTATACGTACTGTACGTGGACCTACAACTATCCATTACTGACTCTTATCTTAATTTATTAATTAAGTGTTGACCTACCATTTGGACAAATGACAACTAACGCATGCAAGCAAGTTTAGATGACGATATATTTTTGGGTACGTAGAACCAAAATTTCAGAGGTGACCATTTGAATATTCATCTCTCTTTGAAGTTAGTTTCCTGGCAATAACCCTCTTGGTAAATAAGTAGTACAAGAAGACAGCGTAAAAATGAAACAAATGGTGTACTGAAAACCTATATTATGCGGACTCTCTAAAATACTATCGTACCCGTATCGGATTCTTCAAAAATACACTGCTTTTGGAGAATCCGATACGCACCCGACGATATTTTCGGAGAGTCCGAGCAACATAGCTAGAAACAAATATTAACATACTTTAGTTTAGGAGCAAAATAATTAAGAGCTCAACTTCAACGTTCAAGCTCTATTACTCCACACTCCACAGGAAGTGAACCTTGTCCTGCAAAAGCTGTGCCTATTTTGCATACTAAACAATTAGAAAAATATAAACCTTTTAGCCTAAACCCTAAAATGAAAAATAAAAAGCATTGCCTGTAACATTCCAACCCATCCTGTTCAGTTAATGCACTCCAAATTATCTTCTGAGTACTTGTATAAGTTGGAATAACAGTTTATAACTCGTTGGGATTGTTTGGGTTGAGAACCCAAGAGCCTCAGGTGCTATATATCCTGGTTACCATTGCGCGATAAAGGGAAGAAGAAATGCCAAATTCCGTGATAGCGAAGACCTCGCTGCAATGGTGATAAATGACCACAAGTGCATGCTTATGAGTGTCTTTTTATCTCATTTATTGCGTGACTTGTTGGAGATTACATGATTTTTAAAGTAAAATATGTTAATTATGTATTTCTTATGTGTAGGAGTAAGTTTGGATGAAAGATGATCAAAAGATGAAAATTTGTGATGGAAACTTAAGGTTCACCAAACTGTATAGAGAATCTTATATCCCACAGAGCACACACAATGAGAGATAATTAAAAGACACAATAGAGTTTTACGTGAAAAACTCCCAACTCATGGGATTAAAAACAACGACTTATACTAGTAGGATTTCAACTTTACTGACTGAGCAAACTTCAGATTATAAACTATTTTAACTTAGGAATTAACCTCTTAATCCCTCACTTACTTGTAATAACTCTATTACAAGCCTCTTTTGTAATAATTATATTAAAGCTCACAACTAGACTAACTCTAGCCAAGACATAAACACAAGGTTTATGGTTTTACAGATAGTTTCCTATACAATGCTTTTAGCTAAGCTAAGTAGGAATTCCAAGTAAATCACTCTAACAAGATACAACACAACTAAGGACATATTGTAACACAGTGCTGGAAATTGATCCTCCGTTCATTCTTGAATCCTTGAAGTCACTTGGAAGATGGCGGCACATTTCAGAAAGAGACGATGATTTTCGGATTGTTCAAGTGTTTGTTTTTCTCTTGCTTCATGTTTATAATACACAAGTGATGTCACTTGGATGATGCAAGCAATTATCCAGTACAAGGCATGCTCGATAAAGTGATTGTTGCACTGTTTGCACCGTTGAGAGAGCCATAAAATTTTATTTCATTTTACCCCATGAAATCAAACATGGCCCCAGAAAATGTACCATGCCAAAATTGCTCTTTCTATCCTCTAGATAACCAGCATAATCAACATCAGCATACCCAATTAAGTCGAAATTGTCTCCTGAAGGATAATAGAGAATCAGGTCATGTGTTCCTTTGAGATACCTTAGAATGATCTTGGCAGCATTCAGATGAGATTCTTTTGGATTATATTGGAATCTAGCTCATAATCCCAAACTGAATACGATATCTAGAGGATAGAAAGAGCAATTTTGGCATGGTACATTTTCTGGGGCCATGTTTGATTTCATGGGGTACAATGAAATAAAACTTTGTGGCTCTCTCAACGGTGCAAACAGTGCAACAATCACTTTATCGAGCATGCCTTGTACTGGATAATTGCTTGCATCATCCAAGTGACATCACTTGTGTATTATAAACATGAAGCAAGAGAAAAACAAACACTTGAACAATCCGAAAATCATCGTCTCTTTCTGAAATGTGCCGCCATCTTCCAAGTGACTTCAAGGATTCAAGAATGAACGGAGGATCAATTTCCAGCACTGTGTTACAATATGCCCTTAGTTGTGTTGTATCTTGTTAGAGTGATTTACTTGTAATTCCTACTTAGCTTAGCTAAAAGCATTGTGTAGGAAACTATCTGTAAAACCATAAACCTTGTGTTTATGTCTTGGCTAGAGTTAGTCTAGTTGTGAGCTTTAATATAATTATTACAAAGAGGCTTGTAATAGAGTTATTACAAGTAAGTGAGGGATTAAGAGGTTAATTCCTAAGTTAAAATAGTTTGTAATCTGAAGTTTGCTCAGTCAGTAAAGTTGAAATCCTACTAGTGTAAGTCGTTGTTTTTAATCCCGTGAGTTGGGAGTTTTTCACGTAAAACTCTGTTGTGTCTTTTAATTATCTCTCATTGTGTGTGCTCTGTGGGATATAAGATTCTCTATACAGTTTGGTGAACCTTAAGTTTCCATCACAAATTTTCATCTTTTGATCATCTTTCATCCAAACTTACTCCTACACATAAGAAATACATAATTAACATATTTTACTTTAAAAATCATGTAATCTCCAACAAGTCACGCAATAAATGAGATAAAAAGACACTCATAAGCATGCACTTGTGGTCATTTATCACCATTGCAGCGAGGTCTTCGCTATCACGGAATTTGGCATTTCTTCTTCCCTTTATCGCGCAATGGTAACCAGGATATATAGCACCTGAGGCTCTTGGGTTCTCAACCCAAACAATCCCAACGAGTTATAAACTGTTATTCCAACTTATACAAGTACTCAGAAGATAATTTGGAGTGCATTAACTGAACAGGATGGGTTGGAATGTTACAGGCAATGCTTTTTATTTTTCATTTTAAGGTTTAGGCTAAAAGGTTTATATTTTTCTAATTGTTTAGTATGCAAAATAGGCACAGCTTTTGCAGGACAAGGTTCACTTCCTGTGGAGTGTGGAGTAATAGAGCTTGAACGTTGAAGTTGAGTTCTTAATTATTTTGCTCCTAAACTAACGTATGTTTATATTTGTTTCTAGCTATGTTGCTCGGATTCTCCGAAAATATCGTCGGGTGCGTATCGGATTCTCCAAAAGCAGTGTATTTTTGAAGAATCCGATACGGGTGCGATAGTATTTTAGAGAGTCCGCATAATATAGGTTTTGAGTACACCATTTGTTTCATTTTTACGCTGTCTTCTTGTACTACTTATTTACCAAGAGGGTTATTGCCAGGAAACTAACTTCAAAGAGAGATGAATATTCAAATGGTCACCTCTGAAATTTTGGTTCTACGTACCCAAAAATATATCGTCATCTAAACTTGCTTGCATGCGTTAGTTGTCATTTGTCCAAATGGTAGGTCAACACTTAATTAATAATTAAGATAAGAGTCAGTAATGGATAGTTGTAGGTCCACGTACAGTACGTATAAACATTTTAAATGATTTTGTGATTATATATTTGTTGAGTCAAAAGTGGCGAGTGTGAATGTGTTAGATAAATTAATCTACAATTAAACTTGCGGTTGCGTCTAACTATCAAAATGTGATGCATATATATATATATATATATATATATATATATATATATATATATATAGAATCATCTAGACAGCTTTCAGATGAGATTCTTTTGGATTATATTGGAATCTAGCTCATAATCCCAAACTGAATACGATATCATGTCTGCTAGCTATGAGATAAAATAGTGAACCAATGATACCTCTGTACATGGTTTCATTCACATGAGAAACCAGATTCATCTATGTCCAGATGAGTAGCAGTGGCAGTAGGGGTATCAATAGTCTTTGAACTTTTCATCTCAAATCTCTTTAGGAGCTCATTAATGTACTTTTACTGACTTATCATCGTTCTCTTAGGGGTTTTCTTAAATTGCAACCCTAGGAAAAATTCAATGCTCACATCATTCTCATTTCAAACTCGCTTCCCATAAACTTTGCAAACTCCTCACACAAGGAATCATTTGTTGCACCAAAAATGATGTCTTCAACATAGACTTGCATAATGAGCAGGTTCCTCTTCCATTTCTTCAAAAATGGGTATTGTAGATTTTACCCTTTGTAAAATCATTTTCAATAAGGAACTTGGACAAACTTTCATACTATGCATGGGGGGCTCCTTCAGTCCATATAACGCCTTGTAAAGTTTGAGTACATGTTCAGGATGCTAATGACACTCAACACCGGGTGGTTGTTTAACAAAAACTTCTTCCTTTAAGTATCTATTCAGAAATGCACTTTTGACATCCATTTGGAACAATTTGAATTCCATATGAGATGCAAAGGCAATGAGGATTCTGATTGCTTCCATTTGAGTAATTGGGGAAAAGCTCTCATCATAGTAGACCCCTTCTTATTGATTATAGTCTTGCACTATTAACCTAGACTTATTACTTGTTGTATTCCCAAATTCGTCAATATTATTTCTGAACACTTATCTAGTTCATATAACAGTTCTGTCTGAGGGTCGAGGAACAAGGTTCCATACACTACTTCTCGCAAATTAATGGAGTTCATCTTGCATAGCATTAATCCAGTCAGCATCTTTTAAAGCTTCGTTGATATTTTTAGGCTCAATTTGAGAAAGGAAAGTTGAGAAGGAAAGTGAACTTATTGTCTTTGATCTAGTTTAAATCCCTTAGTCAAGATGAGTGATCATATTTTGAAGAGGATGTGAACTTTTGTTCTTCCAGTTAGACACATGAACCTCATTATGAGAGAAGACCCAGGTTTAATGTAGGAGTGAGTGCAACTTCTCAGCTTAGCATCAGGTGTTCCTTGCGCGACATCAACAACTCTATTTTTTAATTCAGTTGTTGTGATAGAGAAACCTGATTCCTCTGTATTAGCTGGAGATTTTGTTGCATCTTCTTCGTTGGATTCCTTTAATTGACTCATCAAGTTAGCCTTTCCATTTGTCATATCAATGACTTCTCCAGGAACCTCTGACTGCTCTCCGTCTTGATCAACCATATCATGTGAATCTTTCCTACATCAGTGGTACGATTCATCAAAGATCACATGTATGATTTGTTCAACATATAGAGTCATTTTGTTATAAACCTTGTATGCTTTGCTTTGTGATAAATAAACAAGAAATATTTTTTCATAACTCTTGGCATCAAACTTTCCCAACGTTTTTACCATTATTGAAAACGAAACATTTGCAGCCAAACATCCTCAATTGAGTAATCTCAGATTTACTCTCGTTTAGTAATTCATATATGGTTTTATTCAAGAGAGGCCTGCTCATGCACATGTTCGTCAAGTAGCACGCATTGTTGATTGCCTCTACCCAAAAACCTTTTGCAACACCACTGTCAATCAACACAGTCCTTGCCATGTCTTCAAGAGTCCTATTTTTGCTCTCCACAAGACTATTTTGTTGGGGGTATTCTAGGAGCTGAAAAATTATGACTTATACAATTTTAGCATATAATTTGTTGAATTTCGCATTATCAAACTCTTTAACATGATAATATCTTATGCTAACAATATTATGACTTTTCTTCACTTGAATCTACTTCACAAAGGTGGCAAACACTGGAAAAGTTTCATCCTTGGTTCTGAGGAACAAGGTTCATCTGAATCTAGAGTAATCATATACTCCCTCCGTTTCAATTTATGTGAACCCATTTGACTGGGCACGGAGTTTAAGAAAAGAAAGAAGACTTTTGATCTTGTGGTGTAAAATGAGGCACCTTTATTTTGTGTGGCTATAAATCATTGCATAAAGGTAAATTGTTTCCAAATAAGGAAAGTGGTCATTCTTTTCGGCACAGACTAAAAAGGAAATAGGTTCACATAAATTGAAACGGAGGGAGTACTATGACAAAAATGTACTTCTTTTCTCCTCTACTTGGTACCCTTATAGGTCCACATGGATCCATATGGAGGGGATCAAGTGGCCTTGAGGTGCTTACTTTCTTTTTGGGCTTGAAGGTGGACATGACTTACTTTCCTCTTACACAGGCATCACACAACTTGTGATCTTTGAAGCATGACTTAGGCAGACCACAAACCAGGTATTTCTAGCTTGACCAACTTGTTCAGTAACGAAAATCTTGCATGTCCTAGTATTTTATGCCACAGTTCAACATAAACATCAATAGCACTCAAGCATGTAAGATCCCCATTGTTCAACGAATCAAAATCAGCAACATAGATATATTTAAATCTTTTTGCCGTCAGAACCACTATACTTGTTACAAGATTTGTAACAGTGCAAGTCTTTGATAAGAATTCCACGTTGTTTCCTTTATCGCAAATTTGAGAGACACTCAGTAGGTTATATTTCAAGTCATTCACATAGTACACATTCTTAATTGAATGGGCGAGTGTCTTCCCAACTCTTCCTACTCCCACAATGTATCCTTTTTTGCCATTACCAAAGGACACACTCCCTCCTTGCAGGGCTTTGAGTGAAAGAAAATAATCGATACTTCCAATTATATATTTAGAGCGACCACTATCCATATACCATATTTGGTTGCTTCCTTTCACTATTCTATTGAGAAGGAAATCAAAGGTTAGACTTAGGAACCCAAACAAGTTTGGGTCCCTTGTAGTGAGAAAAAGTGTAAATCAAATTTCATCTTGTCAAAGCAGGCATCATGCGTTTTTTATTTAAAGGACCAGGTTCTTTAGCAGTAGTTACTTTTTCAACAAAAACTTTATTTTTTTGTATTGGGACTGAAATCTAGCTTTACAAGTTTCTTTAAAGTGCCCAGTGTTACCACAGTGAGGCAAAGCCAGTTATCAGGGACAATAGCGTACTTGCTATGTGGATTATAAGGAGTCTTATTCTTTTGGAACCCGATTCATGGCTTGTACCCCCTCCCCCTTAATATTTTTATATGACAGTGATTGTATCAGAGTACCAGGTCCACTTAAGACATTTTTCTAAGTTATTCTTAAATCTGCCTAGATCTTCCTGAAGTTGTCTATTTTTTCAAGTTCAGCACACAAACTAGATTTTACCATTTTAGCTCATTTTCAAGCTTAAGGTGTGCCTCGCTAGCAAATTTCTTTCCCTTTTGAGTGTTCCTAGAACTGTTTTCCCTTTTTAGTTCCTCAACTGTTTCTTTCAGATCCACAATTACTACCAACGAGTCATCTCTCTCATGCTCTACGTTTTCAATTTTTTTTAGTTAAAGCATCATTTTCCCTTTTTAAATCCTCAATGGTTTCTTTTAAATCTCTCATGTTCAACCTCTCCTAGTTCTATAGTTAAACCATTATCATTAATAAGATTATGATAAGCATCAATTAAGACATTTGCCAAATATATAAGGTTCTTTTGAGAATAAGACTTCAAATTTCTTTGAACGTCTAAGAAGTTTACCCCATCATCATCATCATCTCCATCCTCCTCAGATTTTGCCATTAGGCCAAAGATAGAGTCATATTCAATTGCTTCTCTTTCAACGTCCATCATAGAGGTATCACATTTTTCATCATCTCCATTAGATTCACTAGAGGAATCTCCCCATGCAGCAAGAGTTTGTTTCACAACATTGTCAGCGGTGTCTTTTTTCTTGAAGCTCTTGTCAAGAACTGGGTTCCTCTTGGGTGTTTTGTCTGCGTTGTGCTTGTATTGATCTTGCTTGTGCAGGGGACAATCTTTGATAAAATGTCCTAGCTTCCTACATTTATGACACAATACGTAGCCTTTTGGTCCGTTGGAGCTACCTCTTTTTGGAATGCCTCCATTTCTGCACACCATTTTCTGAAATCTTTTTGTCAGATAAGCCATGTCAGCATCTTCGCCACTTGAGTCATTGTTGTTGGCCTTGAGGAGCAGGTTCTTCTCCTTCTTGGGTTCTCTTCTTTTACGATCATTTATTTGTTCATTATTTCATTGATCTTCAGATTTTCGATGAGTTCATCATTGGTCAGCTTTTATGGATCCTTTGCCTATGTGATAGCACTGAATTTGCTTTCCCATGAACTTTCTTGGAATGATCTCTCATTGAGAGTGAAACTTGTTGATGATTGAGGTTAATCGAGTGTGCATGTCCTGAATGGACTCATCATCCTTCATCCTGAGGAGTTCATACTCAGTGGTGAGCATGTTGATCTTTGATTGCTTGGCTTGAGTTGTTCCTTCATATGTTGTTTGGATAGCCTCCCAGATGTCCTTGGCAGATTGACATGAAGAAATTCTATTATACTCGTCTGGTCTAATACCACAAACGAGGATCTTTTTTTATCGAAAATGGTTCTCAATATCTTTGCGAGCAGCATCGTCGTACTCCTTCCTTGTCTTTGGAACAATTAATGCTGGGTCTCCAATGGTCTTCCTGGACGAAGTGTCCATCACAGATGAAATCCAAGAGCTCTGAATCTTCAGCCATGATAAAATCATGCATCCTTGTATTCCACCATGCATCCTTAGTATTGTCCATTGAATCTTGGTGGTCTGTGGGTTGATTGACCGTCTTCAAAGTTTAGTGGAGCAGCCATGTGAATCCTTTCTAGATATTAGCCTTATAGAAAGAACTTGATCTGATACCAATAGATGAAAACTTTAGGTCCACCAAACTGTATAGAGAACTTGGTTCTCTATCAGGTCCCACAGAACACACACAATCAAAGATAAGTAAATGACATAGTAGAGTTTTACGTGGAAAACTCCCAGCTCATAGGATTAAAACCACGGCCTATTACTCGTAGGATTTCAACTTCACTAACTGAGCAAACTTCACATTACAAACTATTGTAACCTAGGAATTAACCTTTTAATCCATCACTTACTTGTAATAACTCTATT
This sequence comes from Nicotiana noctiflora, assembly GCA_032618575.1. Taxonomy (NCBI): domain Eukaryota; kingdom Viridiplantae; phylum Streptophyta; class Magnoliopsida; order Solanales; family Solanaceae; genus Nicotiana; species Nicotiana noctiflora. The sequence continues at coordinate 117,729 of JASVEL010009428.1, forward strand.
ACAAACCTCTTTGTAATAACTCTATTACAAAGCTCGCAACTCGACTAACTCTAGCCAAGACACAAACACAAGGTTTATGGTTTTACAGATGGTTTCCTACACAATATTTTTAGCTAAGCTAAGTAGCAATTACAAGTAGATCACTCTAACAAAGGTCAATACAACTATTGACATATGGTAACACAGTGCTGGAAACTAGTCGTTCGTTTTGTTGTTCTTCGTTCTTGAAGCCTTGAAGTCACTTGAAAGATGGCAACACACTTCAGTTGGAGAGACTTGATGATTTTCGGATTATTCAAGTGTGTTTTTCCCTTGCTTCATGTTGATAATATACAAGTGATGTCACTTGGATGATGCAAGCAATTATTCGGTATAAGGCAAGCTCCATAGAGTGACTCCTGCACGGTTTGCACTATTGCATGCATGTAGAGCAACAATGCAACAACTTTACAATTGTGGGGAGTTCGACTCATACTGTCAGCAAGGGAACTGATTTCTATTTGTTCCCTCTGTCGTGTTTTTGACTCGAGTTGTTTGAACTTGTGCCAGACTTGAGACTTGTTGTTCTTGAGCACTTTGAGGATGTATAACGGATTCCTAATTTGGTTCTTATCATGAAATTTGTTAGATCATCAAAATACAAAAAGACACATAACTTATCAATTTGACACAAAAAGATTGTGATGAAAAGAACTGGAAGCTCATCCAGTCCCATGCGTCGCGCAAAGGCAAACACGCCAAAGGGGATAACTAAGGTGTAAAACAGTACAGTGAAGCGAAGGTGCAAATCGCTTTGCATAATGAAAAACTCAAGTGCTGGGAGCTTGTCTACGAACCGCACGACGCACGAACTTAGACGTGGATTCCTTCCGACTGATAAGACCGGTACCAGTACGGGTCAGACCGTTTCTAGTTAATACCTCCATAGGCAGCTCTACTTTTGGGCAAAAAGGCTACTTCCTCCGGTCCATAATAAGTGTCTCTTTTACTTTTAGCACACCCATTAAGAAAATACTAAATCTTATACAAAATTACCTAGTATGACTAAACTACCCTTATTAAATATTGGGCACATGATTATAGTGATATTTATTGATCTTCTGCACATAAGTGTAAAAGAGTAAAAACAAATTAATTTTTTTTTTATTACCTAACTAGACACTTATTTTGGACCAAAATTACAAAATAAAAGAAACTTATTATGGACCGGATGGAGTAATAACTAACACGGTGTGGACTAACTTACCAGGTCGGGACTAACCTCTTATTTTGGAGTTTAGACAATAAATTATAGAGCAGCCCCTGGGCTTATAGTGGCACCTGCTATTTGTGTAAAAATCGCCATAAAACAGAAAGAACAACTTCAAACCAGGTCAACGAAATGTGATCGACTAGCAAGGCTTGTTCAAATGATACAAAGTACCTCCACCACTCACTGATATGTTAATCTTCTTAATTAGTCAAAGTGAGTTAAATCATGTGATGTGAAGGTGAAGAAACAGAAACTGAAGTTAATATGTGTCCTCCAGATTTGCAGATTGTATGTTTTCATATCCAGAAAATTCTTTTAACATAAAGAAAGATTAATTAAATTTCAATCAAATTCAAAACTGAATAACTTAATACCAAGCACTGTGAAACACATATACTCCATGTAATAGTTTAAATTGAGTAAAAGACCATTGCATCTGGAGTACTGATTTTTACTTTTTATTAAGTTGTAGTAGTTCATGATTGTGCAGCTCGTGAGGTAAGGTTGAATTGCCAAAAGTAAAATGGTTAGAACTTCTTGCACAAATCTTTTTCCAAATAATTACATGTCTTAGTAGGTGAAGCAGTATTTCTTATCCACAAATATAATCCAAACACCAACCACAGGCACCCTATCTGTCAAAGATATATACAATCTAGAAGAATAAAAAAGCAGCATATTCTTCCACACATCAACAACAGCTACAGCTACTACTTGGCTCTGGATATGCCTACATATACATAACAGATTAGAACATAACAAATTGGTAAATATTCATGATATTTCATAGGTCATATCTTTAATAATAAACGTGTACTTTATAATACCATGAAATTGACATTACTTAAAACGGGTCTTGGCATATGATGCTGAAGACACCCAGCAGCAAAAACCCAAAAACACCCAATAAATTCCCACTAATAAAGTTTGGCGACGATATTGTATATGAAGACCTTATATCTACCCGTAAGAGTAGAGAAACTGCTTCCAAAAGAAGAAAAAACAGCCTCGACTCCAATAGGGTAGTGTACAGACCTTAAGGTTATTTTTCGAAAGACGTGGAAACAGCCTCGACTCAAGACAGGAAAAAAAAAAGAATATATTAGTATCACCAGTGGCAAAAACCAAAAAGTAAGTTGAAAACATAGATAAAATAAGTGAAATCTTGAAAATATATGTATTAGCAAACTATGACTTGGACTTCAAGTAGTTGTTGAGAACATCCATGACTGATCCAAAATCTGCTTTTACTTCCACAGGTGGATTAGCAAACTGACAAGCCATATCTTTAATCTCCTTAGAATGATATTCAATCTTGGACTGAGTAAATTTCAATCCATGAGCTGTACTAACAACCACAGTCCTTTCAGTTGGAGCAATAACCCCATTATTCCTAAGCTTCATTAATGCAGTTAAAGCAACACCTGTATGTGGACATATAAACATTCCAGTTGAATCAGCAAGTGCAGTAGCATCCATTAATTCTTCCTCAGTTGCTTCTTCAACTATTCCATTTGAATTCTTGAGTGCATAAACTGCTCTATCAATAGAAACAGGGTCACCAATCTGTATAGCTGAAGCAAATGTTGTATTTGCCTTAACTGGTTGAAAATTAGTCCACCCTGACTTGTAATACATATATAAAGGATTAGCATTTGCAGCTTGAGCACAAACCAGTCTTGGAATCCTATCAACTAACCCCATTTCTTGACACATTTTGAATCCTTTGTAAAAAGCATAAATGTTACCTAAATTCCCACCAGGAATAATAACCCAATCAGGTACTTCCCAATCAAACTGCTGTAAAATCTCAATTGCTGCAGTTTTTTGTCCTTCAAGCCTCAAACTGTTTAAAGAATTTGCCAAATATATAGGCAATTCTGAAGTAACTTCACGAATTAGTTTCATGCATCCATCAAAATCTGTGTCAATGCTTATAACAAAAGCACCATTGGCTATAGGCTGAACCAACTGCGCCATTGAAATCTTATTTGTTGGCAAAAACACAATAGATGGTATGTCAGCAGCAGCACAATAAGCAGATAAAGCAGCAGATGTGTCACCAGTTGAAGCACAACCAACACCAACCAAAGGTCGTTTCAGTTTTCTTAGCCTATTTACTTGGCTAACCAAAACTGTCATGCCTAAATCTTTAAAACTACCAGTATGACTAATACCACAGTGTTTTACCCACAAATCATTCATGCCTAAGTACTTTTTCCCAAATCTTTCAGCCCAAAAAAGATTGGAATTTCCCTCAAAAGCACTTATAATATCATCATCATCAATTTCAGGCAAAACCCATTCTTTCTTGGACCAAACTCCAGAGCCATAAGGCCATGTTGTTTTCCCAACTCTAGAATCAAACAAAGACTTCCAATATTTACCATCATATTGTTTCAATGCCTCTAAGTCATGTTGCACATCAAGTAAACCTCCTGAATTACTTCTGTATATTATTTCATCAAGAGAGTAGGATTCATCAGTAGGGGTATTGGTGGAGATAGAGTTGAAAGGTACATACTTTGCTGAAAATTTTAGAGCAGAATTCTTTGTTGTCTGTGGCAGAGTTGTTTGTTGATTGCTAGTGGTGGTGGTGGTACAAGTTATTTTAAAAGGAAGGAATTTTGTGGGGTGGTGGGGTTGGTGAGGGTGGTGGGGTGGGGAGAGAATGGAAGAATGTGAAGAATAAGAAGCCATTGTTAATACACAGAGAGAGCTTTTGCTTTTGGTTTTGGTTTGTGTTTGGGTTTTTATTTGGAAGAAAACAGAGTAGGGGTTGCTGAATCTAACATAGAGAAGGGTGCACTCTATTACGTAGGATTTGGCGATATATATTTACACGTGTGGTATGTATTCTAAAGGCAAGTGGATCTTCATTTTTACTTATTTTTTATAGTGGATAATCACGTTAAATGTTCAATTTGTGCGTTATTTCAGTTACTACTCTATTAAAAATGGTAAATTATTCAATTACTTTCCATACGCCATACTTGGGCGTTCTTTAATGTGTTTTTATTTTTGTCAGTTTCTTTATACCCTTTAGGTCATGAGCCTGTAGATATCGAGAGAATGTGTAAATACGGCGGCACAATACTTTAAATCACCCTTAAATTTGATTTAAATTATTAGTTTTCTTTTAGAATTATGTCCGATTTTAATTACTTCCCCCAATTTAATTTTTTGAGGATCTTTACCCCTAGATGCTGATATGGCAAAAATATAGATGCACTTCCCGCCTTATGAATTTTTCTGTCTATGTGGGATTTTTTTAAAAAAATAAAAGATTTTTTACCATTTTAGGAATATCACCTTTTTAGATAATTTTTTCTAAATAAAATTTATAATAAAACTTGGATATAACAATATTATTTAGGCTAAATATTTTTATTTGGCCAATAATAATAAAGTTTTAATTATTTTTTTTAATTTGACCTAAAAATAAATATTTATACAATTGAAATAAATAGTCAAGTCAACTAAAAAAGTTATAAAAACTACAACAACAACCTAGTATAATCCCACAAGTGGGGTTGGGAAAAGTTATAAAAATACACAGTTGAAATAAATAGTCATTGCATCAAAAGAAGAAATAAAAAGAGTGTACAATTACACGTGTACACTCTTTTTATTTCTTTTGATACAATGACTATTTATGCACTTGTACATTCTTTTTATTTCATCTTTTGATGCAATGACTATTTATGCACTTGTACACTCTTTTTATTTCTTCTTTTGATACAATGACTATTTATTTCAACTGTGTATTTTTACTTTTATAGGTAAAATTTGTATTAAAAAAAGTTAGAGCACCATAATTTAGAGCTATATGAAAATTTATAGCCAAAATAATTAATTTCAAACTATATATTTTTAACATTTTAGATGTCTTAACTATTTATTTCAATTGTATAAATCTTTATTTTCAGGTCAAATTCGGAAAAAAAGATTAACTGAAACTTTATCTTTTTTGGCCAAATAAAAATATTTAACCTAAATAATATAGTTATATCCAAGTTTTATTATAAATTGAATTCGAAAATTTTTATCTAAAAAGTAATATTCTTAAAAAGGTACAAAAAATATTTTATTTTTTCAAAAAAAATGCCACATAGACAAAAAAATTCACGTGACAGGTGAGTGCATCCACACTTTTTGCTACATAAGTATCTAAGCGGTAATGATCTCAAAAGGTCAAGTTGAGGAAGGTAATTAAGATTGGGTATAGTTCGGGGAGGATACTAATAATCTGAACCAATTTTAAGGATGATTTAAGGTATTTTGCCTAAATACGGCCTTAACACCAAACTATTAACCTAAAGATTTAAAAATAATACTAAAATTATATACTTTTTACTTATAGTTAAATAATTAAAAATCTTATACAAAAGAATGGCAGGTCTAACACTTGATAGGTTTAATTTTTTATTTATTAGCCTGGACACATTGTACTTCTGAAGTTAAGGGTTCAGAATTTAATTTTGTTAAAAGTTTAATGATTGTTTACATATATAATTGTGCTTCATTTAACCTAAATACTTAAAATAAAAATGAGATTACATTTTACTCTCATCGACACTATTTTCTTATTACTTCGAAAAGAATGATTTCAAGCTTTCTATTTTTATCTTAATGGAATTTTTTATAATCACAAAAATGTATGTCATGTTTAACATCATTAGTCAAAAAAAGTCTAATAGTCATAAATAATGTGCATGTTTAAAATCATATTTCCTCCTGTTCATAATAGGTGTTCAATTTATTTTTAGTACGTCCATTAAGAAAATACTAAACTCAATACAAAAGTACCTACTATTACTAAACTACCCCTATTCAAACATTTAATGTGAGGAGTAAGAAATTTTTTTAGGGATATGTACATAGGGGTTATCTTGTAAAAACAAATTGAATTCTTTCTTGATTACATAACTAGACACTTATTTTGAACCAAAAAAAAAGTAAATTGGACACTTATTGGGGAGTAAGAGTTAAAGATCTTTCTTTCTTAACTTCATCAAATCAACCTATGTTACATAAATTGGAATTGAAGGAGTATTTAACGATGGACAAATAATTTTAAAAAGATTCATGATGTAATCTTTATGAGGTCACTACTATGAGATTCTAAGCTTGAACACATTGTACTTTAGTTTTAAAATTATAGGTTCAAAATTAAATATCTTTTGGAATTTTAGTAGTTTATACTATCAAAACTCTCTATAACAGCATCGTTTATTCTAACATTTGTTGCTTTTATAATGAATTATTATTATACACTTATAATTATATTTGACTCTCTAGATATTATTTGACTGTTGTAGACAAATAATACCTAAAGATATTATTTTCTCTATTCTAATGCAACATATAAATGATAAAAATTTATTTAAATTTTTAAATCCCAAAAGACATGCGAATTAAATAAAATTAATATATTCATGCCTGTAGTTAAGCCATGGAGTTATGTTGCTGTTTGGCAGATAGTTAGATAACTAGATGTGTTTGACTTAGGCACTTAGCTATGGTTTTGTAAATATTAATTTACTTGGTGATTAATAAAGTTTCTAGTTAACAAAAATATAACTAATACATTACCATTAAAAACTTTATCAAATGAAAAAGATATGTTCACGATGGAAACTTTAGGTCAATGGAAAGAAAATCTAGCTGCATATATTTTAATAAAATTGAATGAAATCTTTAATATATTATGAAAGTAACGTAATATTTTTTTATCATATATGGTTCACTAAAGTTTTAAAAATTTGATAACAGGTTTTAGACTTATAATTAATAATCTTAAATATTCTACATGGTTATTATAAGAGGTAATTTTATAAAGAGCGTATTGCGATGAAGATGGTTGTTGATGTTATAGGTAAAAAGTTGGTACATAGAGGTAAAATATAGCATAAAAAATTAATTTCGAAAAAAGCTTGATTTTTATAGTAAATTAACTGTTATATAAGAACATTATTATAAAAAGGTATGACTGTATATTTTCGTATAAAAATAGTAAATTCCATAGAATCCATGGAAAAAGGATGCATACGACCTAGCAAAAATAAAATCAATGTCTTTTATTTATGTTTGGCGCAGGCTTACAACTTATGTGAGAGCAAATTTCCTTTTTAACTGTACAATCAGTTTGCACACTCATTCTTGCAACCTTGACTCAAAGTTTTCCCCTTTTTCCATTCTATCTCAACACTATAAAAAAAACGCTCTAATTTTCAGAAAATAATTGAAGGATACACAACAAAAAACAGGCAAAAGGGTCACATCAACGAGCTTTTAATTTTCCCTCACCTTTTTATATGTCTCTTTCTTTAAAAAAAAATTAAAAATTTGTGGTGAGGTAAACACGTGAAGAATAATGGAAGAATGGGGAGAGCCATGAATGAGGATCGGGATGATACATGTGTAAGCCCACTCATAATTTAAATCGCTTTAAAAGTATAATTTGAAACGAATAATTTTACAATTTTAAATCAAAATTTTGAAACTTGAAACCAAATCAAAAGTACTCCCTCCTCCATTCCATAATAAATGACTAATTTTTTTTTGTTGCAAAATAATTGCCCATCAATTATATAACCAAGAAACAATTCAATTTGTTTTTTCAAAATTATCCTCTTGTATGTATCCCTAAAAAGTCTTTACTCCTTGTGTTAACTATGTTGCAACATTTAATTAAGGATAGTTTAATCATACTAACTACTTTTTGTCTAGAATTTAGTATTTTCTTAGTGAGTGTACCTAAATCAAATTGATCATTTATTATGGACAGGAAAAAGTACACATTATACATTGTAATATTTCTAATATCAAAATTATGAAGGTAAGACATATGCATTAAGAAGTAGCCTTAAACTCTTAAGGTGCTATAATTAGTAGCTAGCTCATCTGAATTGAGAAGTAGCCTGCATTAATTATAATTATGGAGGCTGTAATATTCTTCATAAATAAGGGTGCCCTACTAGGTAGGATTTGGCAGTAATATTTTACACGGAGCAGGTTTTTTTGGTTTCTTTCCCTTCTTTTTTTCTTAAAAAAACATCGTTGTATACCGTAAAAATCAAAAGGCCCAATTTTATGGTCGTTGTAACGCTTCGCAAGCGCGTCTCCAAAGGCTCGAGGCATGACTCGAGGTTCGACCTCGATGGCTCCCAATGTTCGTCCACGGAGCAGTGCAAATTGATGATTATCATGGAGAAGCGGGAAGTTCTCAAGGCGCGTGATCAAAGCTGACAAAACCTGCAAGAGAATCACTAATCTGTACCAAACTAGCGAATAGCTATACCAGCTATATTTCTTTGTAATAAATGCATTTGTTTTATGTTGGGATTTCCGCTCATATATGAAGGGGATCCTTGTCATTTTGTAAAATATACAACACACTACATTGAATACAAGAACAAGAACATGCTGTGCTCTCTAACTTAAACATATTGTATTTGATCTTATTACTTGCATTTATTGCTTAATATTTATTGTATATTCATTGATTGTTCTTCATTTATTGCTCATTATTGATCATAAAGAGCCCTCATCAAGGCCTTTTAGGACTGTTAGTTCTCTGCCGATTGCTCACAGCCTAACATACAGCTCGACCTCGAGGCCACGTGTCAGCCAGCTTGAGGCCATGATACCGAACCACTCGATTTGCTCGATAAATTATCTACAAGCTCTTATCTTATTTTCTAGTCTCTCACTTAGCACCCATTGCTTAACAAACTAGCATAAAAATAAATCACGTATTTTTAGAACCACAAAATCAAATCCAATTGTAATTACCAATTTCAAGGTAAACCGTTTGGTGCCCAACGTAGGGCTAAAAATAATAGTGATTATTTACTTGCTAGCTTACTACATAACATAAGTTATCTTTCACGCTATTTCTTATCCAAGAATTTTTGATTTCAGGTCAGAATGTCAAAACTCTGAATGCACAGGAGAACAATAGTCCCGAGGACCATGGAGAGAACAGTGTAGTTGTTCCAAGTATTCGTGGACCACTACGAAATCCTGAGGATGCACCAGAGCCAATTCCCGTGAACGTGGTCTCGTGCAACGCCCAACACGTCGATATAAACTCTCATACCGACATGAGTATATGCCAAGAGAACCAACAAGAAGCTCATAAAACCCCCAACTCGGTAAAAGCGAGAGGTTAGCCTTCATGTCATTTTTGAGATGTTGCAGGCACAACTGTTGGCAATTGCTCTACTACAAAGCCACCATAAAACTCCAAGCACAGCAACACCAAAGGCGGCTCCTCGAGCCATACAAATACCAGAAAGATCAAGTAACAACGGGTCAACAATCGATCCTACTATCATAAAGATGCTCGAGGACCTCACGAAGAGGTTTGAATCGGGCAAGAAGAAGATAGAGGCCAATGACAAAAAGGTGGAGACCTACAATTCTTTGATCGATCGAATTCCAGGCGCATTGTCGATCCTGAAGGGTGTAGATTCGAAGAAGTTTGTACAAAAGCCATTCCCACAAGATGCGGCTCCAAAACCCATCCTGAAGAAGTTCAGAATGTCCGATCTTCTGAAATACAATGGGATCTCGGACCCCAACGAGCACATCACCGCTTACACTTGTGTAGTGAAGGAAAACAACCTAAAGGATGATGAGATTGATTCTTTCCTACTAAAAGTGTTCGGAGAAACACTTTCGATGGGGGGCCATGATGTGGTACCACAACCTTGCCCCAAATTCAATAGACTTATTTTCCATACTTTAAGATTCATTCATAAAGGCACATGTCAGTGCCATCAAGGTATTTACAAGGAAATTCGACGTCTTCAAAATTAAACAAAGAGAAAATGAGATGTTGCAAGAGTTGGCGTCTCTCTTTCAAATAGAGTGAATGGAGTTACCACCAGTCTCTGATGACTGGGTAGTACAAGCCTTCACTCAAGTTTTGAACGAGCGAAGCTAGGTTGCTTCGAAGTAGCTAAAGCAGAACTTGGTTGAATATCCAGTCGTGACATGGTCGGATGTCCACAACCGATACCAATCGAAGATTAGGGTCGAGGATGAGTAACTAGGAGCCCCCTTAGGCTTAGTATATCCTAGCAGGCTTCTAGGTACCTACCATACACTGAAGATAGAAAAAATGCCCCAAGGCGTAATATACCCCGAAATGACCTAAGGATAGATCGAGGTCAGAATCCTCAGGGACATGTAAGCAGAGCCAAATTCGACAGACACACAGGACTAACAGAGGCACCCTGAATGTTAGAATACAACTTCAACATTAATGTTTCATACATCGTCTCTGTCATCGGTGAAATCAGAGTAATGTCGACGCCCCCTTTTTCTAAAGAGCGAAATCTGGTTCACGACATTCGGGGAGACAACTCTTTTCCCACTTTGGGAATTGGGTTTTGAAATTTTGGAGAGTCGCCACCTAATGATTATAGTACATTAGGAAACTTTAAAAAAAATAAAGATGAAAACCAGAGTTCGGGTAAGGGCTTGAATTAATCTCGAGGTAAAGGTGTTAGGCACCCCTCAAGACCCACTAGTGTGGTTCCCAGCCATGCTACAATTGTGACTTTAAATGAAAGCAAACAAATAAATAAACAAGCATTGCAAACATGAGAAATGGTTACAAATAAGAACGTGAAAAAGATTTAGAAGTGCTGAAATTTGGAAAGAAATAGTTTTTGTGATTAAAGAAGAGATACGCAAGTAAGGGAAGAGGGTTAAATATTTGGTACAAGTAACTTAAAAGAAGTACAAGAAACGAAAGTTGAAGATTGAACAACTTTAAAATTCTAAAAATTATTAAACTAATAAAGAGGAAAGGGGGTCCTAGGTTTATACATTACATAGATCATTCGCACAAGACTGGCACCGGACTATACGCATAGTGTTATCATGTAATCATCATCTCCATGTCTACCCTCCCCCCTCCCGTTAAGGTATTGGAGTGCGAATGTGTCACGACCCAAATCCGGTCGTGATGGCGCCCAACAATCAAGCTAGGCCAGCCAGACCAACAATTTAATTATCACAAAATACTAGTCCCCAATTGGACAACCCAAGAAGAATATATGAGTTTAAGAACTCCAATAATAATAATACTGAACAAAGTACTGACACTCCCAAAGATCCGGAGTCACAAGTCTAGAGCCTCTAACAAGATCCAACAGGAAATAGAGAGTACGATATAGAAGTACTCAAGTCTGAATACAAAATATAAAATAACAACTGGAATGAGAGGAGAAGCTAGGTTCTGCGAACGTAGGCAGCTACCTCAGCAACTCGATGTGACAATGTAAACGCTGGAGATGCCCGTCTACTGCTCCTGAGTACCTGAGTCCGCACACAAAAGGTGCAGGGAGTAGGGGTGAGTACTAAGTACTCAGTGAGTAACAAATATATATAAGTAGCTGACAGTAAGAAATCCACAAAATACCACAATATGAAGCTACACTACGGTCCGATTCTCCTACGAACTAGCAACAACAATACAATACAGCTACCACAGAGTAATTCAACAAATACAGATGCAATGCAATGCACATAACCACTACGGCGTGTAGCCCGATCCAATTTAACGTCGACGGCGCTCACTAGGGGTGTGTACAGACTCCGGAGGGGCTCCTACAGCCCAAGCGCAATACCGCTGCGGCGTGCAGCCCGATCCACATATCAACCACTGCGGCGTGCAGCCCGATCCCATGCTCAGTCCACAATAAGCAATTAAGTCACAAAACAATTCATTTTCCTTAATTCCGGTTCTCAATTCATAATTTATGAAAAATACTTTAACTTTATTAAATTTGTAAAAGCCGGTGACTTAGCATTTCAAAAGGTGATTTCAATTTCCAGGACTGAGATCAGTGATTTAAGCAATTATAGCTATCACATAAATATTGTCCTCTAAGGACGCTACAGATCGGCACAAGGCCCCAAACAAGGCTTACAGCCCACAAATATATTACATACGGTGTATTTCCACACTAACAACATATCATTTACTTCCGGGATGGACCAAGTCTCAATCCCCAATCACAATCAATCCCGCACCTGCCACGGTGTGCGAGCCACGCCCTACTAGCGTCACAATGTGCTAAGCCGGGGTTTCGAACCCTCAGGCTACCATATACACAAACTACTCACCTCTAGCCGGTCGTAGACTCGTCCGCGATGCCTTTTCCTTTAAATTTAGCTCCCTCGTGTGTAGAATCTAGTCAAACCACAATAATTATATCAAATACGGGTCAAAGAATCATAACCCACTTCAATTTACATGAAATTCGCATAATTACACAAAGTTGGTAAAACCCGACCCCGGGCCCACTGCTCGGAAAATTCCGAAATTAGTACCAACGCGACCCTCGTCTCGCCACGAGTCCGTGCATATAAAATTTATCGAAATCGGAGTTCAAATGGCCTCCCAAATCCAAAAATCCCATTTTCAATATTTAGGCCACATTTCTTCAAGATTTCAACCCAATTTCATGAAGATTGATGTTAATACTACCATAAAATGACGTTTTTGAGTCAAGAATCTTACCTCCGACGAATACCCGATGACTTCTCAGTGATTTCCTCGAGTTTTCTTCTCTCTAGGGCTCAAAATTGAGTTTTGGGGTTGTAAACCCGTAAGCTCTCTGTTCTGCAATTTAATTCACTGCCAGAGACTTTTGTTCTTCGCGTTCGCGTGAGCTCCCACGCGTTCGCGAAGAACAGCTCTTCCTTACTCTTCACGATCACGACGCTTACCACGCGTTCGCGATGCCCAATTCCAGTTACCCTTCGCGAACGCGACGCCACCCACACGTTCGCGATGTTCAAGCTCCCAGCCGCCCAGATTTCTTCTACGCGTTCGCGATACACCTCCCGCGAACGCGAAGCACAACACCACGACCCTACGCGAACGCGACCCAAGCAACGCGTTCGCGATACTCAACACCCCTGGCCTACGCGAACGCGACACCCCGACCGCGAACGCGATGCATTGATCTTCCTGGCCTTCGCGAACGCGGCCCATGCCACGCGAACGCGAAGGTCAAAATGACTGGGCAGAAACCTGCAGATTTTGCCAAGTCCCACAAGCCCGGTTGATGGTCCGAAATCATCCCGAGGCCCCCGGGACCCCAACGAAAACCACCAACGCACTCCAAAACATGATACGGACTTGTTCCAATCATAAAAACACCATACTAAACATCAAAATCTCCATCTACTCACGAATTCAAGCCTAAGTTTCTTCAAAACTTTCAAAACTAACATTCAATCGAAAACCCGATCAAACGATGTCCGAATGACCTGAAAATTTGCAGACATATCCAAAATCACATAACGAAGCTACAGAAATTGTCGGAATTCCATTCCGACCCCGGATCAAAATATCACCTACCATCCGGATTTCGCCAAAATTCAACCTTCGCCAATTCAAGCCTAAAACTACACCGGACCTCCGAATTCAATTCCGATTGTTCTCCTAAGTCATAAATGATCCCCCGGAACTAGTCGAATCATCGGAATCCGGTTCCGAGCACTCTAACTCAATAGTCAACTCTTGGTTGACTTTCCATATTCAAGCTTTCTTCAAACATGCTATTTGTTTCATTTTCAATCCAGTTCACTCCTAACTCACCCGATATACTCTAATACTATTTTAAAATCATAATATATGTAAATGCAAGGTAACGGGGTGGAAATTCCCGTAACGACGGGCCGGGTCATTACATTCTCCCCAACTTAAGCAAACGCTCGTCCGCGAGCGGGTTAAGAAACATACCTGGAGTATCAAACAAGTGTAGATATCTACTTCGCATCTCCTGCTCGGTCTCCCAAGTTGCTTCCTCCACGGGACGACCTCTCCACTGCACTTTTACTGAAGCTATGTCCTTAGATCTCAGTTTACGAACCCGTCGACCCAAAATGGCTACCGGTTCCACATCATAAGTCAAATCCTCATCTAGCTGTATCGTGCTGAAGTCCAACACATGAGACGGGTCTCCGACATACTTCCGGAGCATAGATACATGGAACACCGGGTGAACTCCCGACAAACCGGGTGGCAAAGCAAGCATATAAGCCACCTCCCCAACTTTCCTAAGCACCTCAAAAGGTCCAATAAACCTTGGGCTCAACTTCCCTTTCTTTCCAAACCTCATAACACCCTTCATAGGAGAAACCTTCAGCAACACCTTCTCACCTACTGAATAAGACACATCTCGGACCTTCCGGTCCGCATAACTCTTCTGACGCGACTGAGCCGTGCGAAGTCTCTCCTGAATCACCTTTACCTTGTCTAAGGCATCTTGGACTAACTCTGTCCCCAACAACCTAGCCTCGCCGGGCTCGAACCAACCGACTGGAGACCTACACCGTCTCCCATATAAAGCTTCATACGGTGCCATCTGAATGTTGGACTGATAGCTATTATTGTAAGCAAACTCCGCCAAAGGCAAATAATCATCCCATGAACCACCAAAATCAATGACACAAGCATGCAACATGTCCTCCAATATCTGAATAGTACGCTCAGACTGCCCATCCATCTGTGGATGAAATGCTGTGCTCAACTCTACCCGTGAACCCAACTCTCGCTGAAATGTCCTCCAGAACTGAGATGTGAACTGGGTACCTCTGTCTAATATGATGGAAATAGGAACTCCATGCAATCTCACTATCTCACGGATGAATATCTCTGCCAACCGCTCTGAGGTATAGGTAGTACACACTGGGATGAAGTGAGCTGACTTGGTCAACCTATCCACCACCACCCAAACTGAATCAAACTTCCTCGCCGTCCGAGGGAGTCCACTAACAAAGTCCATAGTAATCCTTTCCCACTTCCACTCAGGAATATCAATACGCTGGAATACACCACCAGGTCTCCGATGCTCATACTTGACCTGCTGACAGTTTAGACACCGAGCCACATGGCTCACAATATCTTTCTTCATTTTTCTCCACCAGTAATGCTGCTTCAAATCCTGATACATCTTCGCGGCTCCTGGATGAATAGAATACCTCGAACCGTGGGCCTCCTCCAATATCAACTCACGAAGGCCATCAACATTGGGCACGCATATCCGGCCTTGCATCCGCAATACACCATCACTATCAATAGTGACATCTCTGGCATCATCATGCTGAACTCTGTCCTTAAGGACAAGTAAGTGTGGATCATCATACTGGCGCTCTCGAATACGATCATATAAAGAAGAACGAGCTACTACACAAGCCATTACCCGACTGGGCTCAGAAATATCCAGCCTTACCATCTGATTAGCTAACGCCTGAACATCAACTGCTAGGGGTCTCTCCCCAACTGGAATATACGCCAAACCGCCCATACTAATAGCCTTCCGGCTCAATGCATCAGCCACTACATTGGCTTTCCCGGGATGGTACAAGATAGTAATATCATAGTCTTTAAGCAATTCAAGCCATCTCCGTTGCCTCAAATTTAGATCTTTCTGCTTAAACAAATGCTGAAGGCTGCGGTGGTCTGTATATACATCACAAGATACACCATATAGGTAATGCCTCCAAATCTTCAAGGCATGAACAATAGCAGCTAACTCCAAATCATGAACAGGGTAGTTCTTCTCGTGGGGCTTTAGCTGACGAGAAGCATATGCAATAACTCTACCCTCCTGCATCAACACACAACCGAGTCCAACTATGGAAGCATCACAATACACCGTATATGACCCTGAGACCGATGGTAACACAAGTACTGGAGCCGTGGTCAAAGCCTCCTTGAGCTTCTGAAAGCTCTCTTCACATTCATCAGACCACACAAATGGAGCATTCTTCTGTGTCAACTTAGTCAAAGGTGAAGCAATAGATGAGAAATCCTGAACAAACCGACGATAATAACCTGCCAAGCCGAGAAAACTCCGAATCTCTGTAGGTGAGGAAGGTCTGGGCCAATTCTGCACTGCCTCAACCTTCTGTGGATCAACCCGAATACCATCACTGGACACTATATGTCCCAGAAAACCCACAGTATCAAGCCAGAACTCACACTTAGAGAATTTTGCATAAAGCTTCTCTTCTCTCAACCTCTGCAATGCCACTCTCAAATGCTGTGCATGCTCCTCCTGGCTGCGTGAATATACCAGAATATCATCAATAAACACAATCACAAAAGAATCAAGGTACGGCCGAAATACACTATTCATCAAGTGCATGAATGCAACTGGGGCATTAGTCAACCCGAAAGACATCACCAGGAACTCGTAGTGCCCATATCGCGTCCTGAACGCTGTCTTCATAATATCCGAGTCCCTGATCTTCAACCGATGATAGCCCGATCGAAGATCAATCTTAGAAAATACACTAGCTCCCTGGAGCTGATCAAATAGGTCCTCAATATGAGGTAATGGGTACTTATTCTTCATTGTTACCTTGTTCAGCTGCATGTAATCAATGCACATTCTCATTGTGCCATCTTTCTTCTTTACGAACAACGCCGGTGCACCCCAAGGTGACACACTTGGACGAATGAAACCCTTATCTAAGAGTTCCTAAAGCTGTTCTTTCAATTCTTTTAACTCTGCTGGTGCCATGCGATAAGGAGGAATAGAAATGGGCTGAGTGCCCGGCACCAAGTGTAACGACCCGGCCCGTCGTTACGGGAATTACCACCCCGTTACCTTGCATTTACATATATTATGCTTTTAAATCAGTATTAGAGTATATCGGGTGAGTTAGGAGTGGTTTGGATTGAAAATGCAACAAATAGCATGTTTGAAGAAAGCTTGAATATGAAAAGTCAACCAAGAGTTGACTATTGAGTTAGAGTGCTCGGAACCGGATTCCTGATGATTCGACTAGTTCCGAGGGATCATTTATGACTTAGGAGAACAATCGGAATTGAATTCGGAGGTCCGGTGTAGTTTTAAGCTTGAATTGGCGAATGTTGAATTTTGGCGAAAACCGGATGGTAGGTGATATTTTGATCCGGGGGTCGGAATGGAATTCCGATAATATCTGTAGCTTCGTTATGTGATTTTGGATGTGTCTGCAAATTTTCAGGTCATTCGGACATCGTTTGATCGGGTTTTGGATTGAATGTTAGTTTTGAAAGTTTTGAAGGAACTTAGGCTTGAATCCGTGGATAATTGGTGATTTTGATGTTTAGTATGGTGTTTTTATGATTGGAACAAGTTCGTATCATGTTTTGGGGTACGTTAGTGGTTTTCGTTGGGGTCCCGGGGGGCCTCGAGATGATTTCGGACCATCAACCGGCATTTGGACTTGGCAAAAAATCTACAGAAAACTGCAGGTTCTGCCCAGGCCCTTAAGCCTTCGCGTTCGCATGACCAGTGTCGCGTTCGCGAAGGCCAAGCCTTTTTGTGCATCGCGTTCACGGGAGAAGGAGTCGCGTTCGCGTAGGTCTGGGGTGTTAAGCATCGCGAACGCGTTACTTGGGTCGCGTTCGCGTAGGGTCGTGGTGTTGTGCTTCGCGTTCGCGGGAGGTCTATCGCGAACGCGTAGAAGAAATCCGGGTGGCTGGGAGTTTGAACATCGCGAACGCGTGGGATGCGTCGCGTCCGCGAAGGGTAACAGGAATTGAGCATCGCGAACGCGTGGCCAGCGTCGCGTTCGCGAAGAGTAAGGCGGGGCTGTTCATCGCGAACGCGTAGAGGGTCACGCGAACGCGATGAACAATAGTGTCTGGCAGTGAATAAAATCCAGAAAGAGAGGGGTTACGGGTTTACACCCCCAAAACACACATTTGAGCCCTAGAGAGAAGAAAACTCGAGGAAATCACCGAGAAGTCATCGGGTATTCGTCGGAGGTAAGATTCTTGACTCAAAAACATCATTTTATGGTAGTATTAACATCAATCTTCATGAAATTGGGTTGAAATCTTGAAGAAATGTGGCCTAAGTATTGAAAACGGGATTTTTGGATTTGGAAGGCCATTTGAACTCCGATTTCGTTAAATTTTATATGCACGGACTCGTGGCGAGATAAGGATCGCGTTGGTACTAATTTCGGAATTTTCCGAGCAGTGGGGCCCGGGGTCGGGTTTTACCAATTTAGTGTAATTATGCGAATTTCATATAAATTGAAGTGGGTTATGATTCTTTGACCCGTATTTGATATAATTATTGTTATTTGATTAGATTCTACACACGAGACAGCGAAATTCAAAGGAAAAGGCATCGCGGACGATTCTTCGACCGGCTAGAGGTAAGTAGTTTGTGTATATGGTAGCCTCTGAGGGTTCGAAACCCCGGCTTAGCACATTGTGACGCTAATAGGGCGTGGCTCGCACACCGTGGCAGGTGCGGGATTGATTGTGATTGGGGATTGAGACTTGGTCCATCCCGGAAATGAATAATATGTTGTTAGTGTTGGAAATACACTGTATTTGCTATATTTGTGGGTTGTAAGCCTTGTTTGGGGCCTTGTGCCGATCTGTAGCGTCCTTAGAGGACAATATTTATGTGATAGCTAAAATTGCTTAAATCACTAATCTCAGTCCTGGAAATGGAAATCACACTTTTGAAATGCTAAGTCACCGGCTTTTGCAAAATTAATAAAGTTAAAGTATTTTTCATAAATTATGAATTGAGAACTGGAAATAAGGAAAATGAATTGTTTTGTGACTTAATTGCCAATGGTTTATATGAGGATCGGGCTGCACGCCGCAGCGGTTGATATGAGGATCGGGCTGCACGCCGCAGCGATATTGCGCTTGGGCTGTAGGAGCCCCTCCGAAGTCTGTACACACCCCCAGTGAGCGCCGTCGACGTTAAATGGATCGGGCTACACGCCGTAGCGGTTATGTGCATTGCATTGCATCTGTATTTGTTGAATTACTCTGTGGTAGTTGTATTGTATTATTGTTGCTAGTTCGTAGGAGATTCGGACTATAGAGTAGCTTCATATTGTGGTATTTTGTGGATTTCTTACTGTCAGCTACATATATATATTTGTTACTCACTGAGTACTTAGTACTCACCCTACTCCCTGCACCTTTTGTGTGCAGACTCAGGTACTCAGGAGCAGTAGACGGGCATCTCCGGCGTTTACATTGTCACATCGAGTTGCTGAGGTAGCTGCCTACGTTCGCAGAACCTAGCTTCTCCTCTCATTCCAGTTGTTATTGTATATTTTGTATTCAGACTTGAGTACTTCTATATCGTACTCTCTATTTCTGTTGGGTTTTGTTAGAGGCTCTAGACTTGTGACTCCGGATCTTTGGGAGTGTCAGTACTTTTGTTCAGTATTATTATTATTGGAGTTCTTAAACTCATATATTCTTCTTGGGTTGTCCATTTGGGGACCGGTATTGTGTTATAATTAAATTGTTGGTCTGGCTGGCCTAGCTTGATTGTTGGGCGCCATCACGACCGGATTTGGGTCGTGACAAGTTGGTATCAGAGCTCTAGGTTATTAGGACTCGCGAGTCATGAGCCGGTTTAGTAGGCTTTCGCGGATCGGTACGTAGACGTCCGTATCTATCTTCGAAGGGCTACAGAAACTTTAGGAAAAACCTCGTTTTCTTGAATTCATATCGTGCGATTTGTGTTATCATGAAATTAAATCTTTCCATATTCTATTCTCTCGCGGATGGCGAGAACACGAGCTAACGGACGTGGCGGACGACCACCAATGGCACCCGAGAGGCCGTGGTCGTGGTAGAGGTAGGGCAGCGACCGCGCCAGCCTGCCGACCCAGCGGCCGACCGGACTCGAGACCGGATTCCGGCGGCGGACGCTCCGGCAACTCGGGTTCCAGGCACCGGCGGTGCCTATTGTGATACCGGGTCTTCGGGAGACCTTGGCTCGGATCTTATCGGTGTGCACGGGCTTGGCACGGTAGTTGCTTGCTATTGTCTGCGTATCTTCTTCACGAGCGAGGGGAGGGAATCGGACCCCGTGGCTCACGCACCCGAGCCGGTTCGGCCGGTTGCGCCCGTTGCACCGGCTCCTGCTTATATGGTTCCGGCTATGCCCGACGATGAGCAGCGTCGTTTGGAGAGATTTGAGAGGCTACGACCTCCGACATTCAGTGGTGCTGAGGGCGAGGACGCCCAGGGTTTTCTTGACAGATGTCGGCGCATGCTTCGCACCGCGGGTATTCTAGAGTCCAGCGGTGTTTCATTCACAACTTTTCAGTTCACAGGTGCAGCATTTCAGTGGTGGGAGGATTTCGAGAGGCGTAGGCCCGCTGGGGCAGTGCCCCTCACTTGGCAGCAGTTCTCCATGGTATTTTTGGAGAAGTACGTGCCTCGGTCTCGGAGAGAGGAGCTGCGACGTCAGTTCGAGTGGTTGAAGCAGGGAGAGATGACAGTTAATCGGTACGAGATGAGGTTCACACAGCTGGCCCGTCATGCCATGTGAATGGTTCCTACAGACAGGGAGAGGATTCGGAGATTTATTGATGGTCTTATTTATCCCATCCGCATATTGATTGACCAGGGAGAGAGTTTCGACAGTTACCTTTGAGGAGGTGGTTGATGCTGCCCATCACATTGAGACAGATCGCCGCAGAGTGCGAGAGGAGAGAGAGGCTAAGAGGCCTCGTGGTTCTGACAGTTACAGTGGTGCTCCGTCTAGGGGCCAATTTCAGCATAGCAGAGGTCGCTCTTTCGGGTCTCATCAGTCTGGACGTACAGAGTCCGGTGGGGTTTCATCGGATCGTGGTCGTCAAGGCCGGCGGGGTTATCGGGGTCGGCGAGTCGTCGGCGCAGTCGGCCCGCACCGAGTGCTCTTCCGGCTCGAGCTGCGCTCTGCTTCCTCGGCACGGGGTTCATCGGTAGCGAGGGGTCCTCGGCAGCCCCTTCTTCCATCTTCGGGCCGTTGTTTTGAGTGCGGTGATTTGGGCCATATCGGGAGAGAGTGTCCTCGGTGGCTTCGTAGCGGTCTCGGCGGAGGGATCAGCCGCCTTCGTCTTCTACTCCTGTTTCTTCGGCGCCGGCACGGTCGGCTAGGACCGGTGGCCGGTATCTAGAGGTCGCCCCGCAGGCGAGGATCGTACTGGTGGAGGTCAAGCTCGTTTCTATGCTCTTTCGGATAGGAAGGATGCTAGTGCTTCGGATGCGGTCATTTCGGGTATTATCTCGGTCTGCCACAGGGATGCTTCTGTCTTATTTGATCCGGATCCACCTATTCTTATGTCTCTACTTATTTTGCACATCATTTGGGTATGACCCGTGGTATTCTTGATTTGCCCGTACATGTGTCTACCCCGGTGGGGGATACTGTTGTTGTGTATCAGGTATATCGATCCTGTGTTATTACTATTGGGGGTCTGGAGACCCGAGTTGATCTATTACTACTGGGCATGGTAGATTTTGATGTAATTCTAGGCATGGATTGGCTATCTCCTTACCATGCGATTCCGGACTGTCATGCCAAGACAGTCACACTAGCTATTCCAGGTAATCCGAGGATCGAGTGGCGTGGCTTGACTGATTATGTGTCCGACGGGGTGATTTCTTATATAAAGGCCCAACGAATGATTGGCAAGGGTTGTTTATCTTATTTGGCCTTCATTAGAAATGTTGAGGCCGAGACACCCAGTCTTGATTCGGTCCCCATTGTGAGGGAGTTTCCGGATGTATTTCCAGCAGACCTACCAGGCATGCCGCCTGACCGAGATATCGATTTTGGTATTGACTTGGTGCCGGGCACTCAGCCCATTTCTATTCCACCCTATCGCATGGCACCAGCAGAGTTAAAAGAATTGAAAGAACAGCTTCAGGAACTCTTAGATAAGGGTTTCATTCGTCCGAGTGTGTCACCTTGGGGTGCACCCGTGTTGTTCGTGAAGAAGAAAGATGGCACAATGAGAATGTGCATTGATTACAGGCAGCTGAACAAGGTAACAGTGAAGAATAAGTACCCATTACCTCGTATCGAGGACCTATTTGATCAGCTACGGGGAGCTAGTGTATTTTCTAAGATTGATCTTCGATCGGGCTATCATCAGTTGAAGATCAGGGACTCAGATATTATGAAGACAGCGTTCAGGATGCGATATGGGCACTACGAGTTCCTGGTGATGTCTTTCGGGCTGACTAATGCCCCGGCTGCATTTATGCACTTGATGAATAGTGTATTTCGGCCGTACCTTGATTCTTTTGTGATAGTGTTTATTGATGATATCCTGGTATATTCACGCAGCCAGGAGGAGCATGCACAGCATTTGAGAGTGGCATTGCAGAGGTTGAGGGAAGAGAAGCTTTATGCAAAATTCACTAAGTGTGAGTTCTGGCTTGATACTGTGGGTTTTCTGGGACATATAGTGTCCAGTGATGGTATTCGGGTTGATCCTCAGAAGGTTGAGGCAGTGCAGAGTTGGCCCAGACCTTCCTCAGCTACAGAGATTCGGAGTTTTCTCGGCTTGGCATGCTATTATCGTCGGTTTGTTCAGGATTTCTCATCTATTGC
Source organism: Nicotiana noctiflora (assembly GCA_032618575.1). Taxonomy (NCBI): domain Eukaryota; kingdom Viridiplantae; phylum Streptophyta; class Magnoliopsida; order Solanales; family Solanaceae; genus Nicotiana; species Nicotiana noctiflora. The sequence continues at coordinate 140,385 of JASVEL010009428.1, forward strand.
TTCACCGTTGACTAAGTTGACACAGAAGAATGCTCCATTTGTGTGGTCTGATGAATGTGAAGAGAGCTTTCAGAAGCTCAAGGAGGCTTTGACCACCGCTCCAGTACTTGTGTTGCCATCAGCTTCAGGGTCATATACGGTGTATTGTAATGCTTCCAGAGTTGGACTCGGTTGTGTGTTGATGCGGGAGGGTAGAGTTATTGCATATGCTTCTCGTCAGCTAAAGCCCCACGAGAAGAACTACCCTGTTCATGATTTGGAGTTAGTTGCTATTGTTCATGCCTTGAAGATTTGGAGGCATTACTTATATGGTGTATCTTGTGATGTATATACGGACCACCGCAGCCTTCAGCATTTGTTTAAGCAGAAAGATCTAAATTTGAGGCAGCGAAGATGGCTTGAATTGCTTAAAGATTATGATATTACTATCTTGTATCATCCCGGGAAAGCCAATGTAGTGGCTGATGCATTGAGCCGAAAGGCTATTAGTATGGGCAGTTTGGCGTATATTCCAGTTGGGGAGAGACCCTAGCAGTTGATGTTCAGGCGTTAGCTAATCAGATGGTAAGGCTGGATATTTCTGAGCCCAGTCGGGTGATGGATTATGTAGTAGCTCGTTCTTCTTTATATGATCGTATTCGAGAGCGTCGGTATGATGATCCACACTTACTTGTCCTTAAGGACAGAGTTCAGCATGATGATGCTAGAGATGTCACTATTGATAGTGAGGGTGTATTGTGGATGCAGGGCTGGATATGTGTGCCCAATGTTGATGGCCTTCGTGAGTTGATATTGGAGGAGGCCCAAAGCTCGCGGTATTCTATTCATCCAGGAGCCGCGAAGATGAATCGGGATTTGAAGCAGCATTACCGGTGGAGAAAGATGAAGAAAGATATTGTGAGCCATGTGGCTCGGTGTCTAAACTGTCAGCAGGTCAAGTATGAGCATCAGAGACCTGGTGGTGTATTCCAGCGTATTGATATTCCTGAGTGGAAGTGGGAAAGGATTACTATGGACTTTGTTAGCGGACTCCCTCGGACGGCGAGGAAGTTTGATTCAGTTTGGGTGGTGGTGGATAGGTTGACTAAGTCAGCTCACTTCATCCCAGTGTGTACTACCTATACCTCGGAGCGGTTGGCAGAGATATTCATCCGTGAGATAGTGAGATTGCATGGAGTTCCTATTTCCATTATATCAGACAGAGGTACCCAGTTCACATCTCAGTTCTGGAGGACATTTCAGCGAGAGTTGGGTTCACAGGTAGAGTTGAGCACAGCATTTCATCCACAGACGGATGGGCAATCTGAGCGTACTATTCAGATATTGGAGGACATGTTGCGTGCTTGTGTCATTGATTTTGGTGGTTCATGGGCTGATTATTTGCCTTTGGCGGAGTTTGCTTACAATAATAGCTATCGGTCCAGCATTCAGATGGCACCGTATGAAGCTTTATATGGGAGGCGGTGTAGGTCTCCAATTGGTTGGTTCGAGCCCGGCGAGGCTAGGTTGTTAGGGACAGAGTTAGTCCAAGATGCCTTAGATAAGGTGAAGGTGATTCAGGAGAGACTTCGCACAGCTCAGTCGCGTCAGAAGAGTTATGCGGACCGGAAGGTCCGAGATGTGTCTTATTCAGTAGGTGAGAAGGTGTTGCTGAAAGTTTCGCCTATGAAGGGTGTTATGAGGTTTGGAAAGAAAGGGAAGTTGAGCCCAAGGTTTATTGGACCTTTTGAGGTGCTTAGGAAAGTTGGGGAGGTGGCTTATATGCTTGCTTTGCCACCCGGTTTGTCGGGAGTTCACCCGGTGTTCCATGTATCTATGCTCCGGAAGTATGTCGGAGACCCGTCGCATGTGTTGGACTTCAGCACGATACAGCTAGATGAGGATTTGACTTATGACGTGGAACCAGTAGCCATTTTGGGTCGACAGATTCGTAAGCTGAGATCTAAGGATATAGCTTCAGTGAAAGTGCAGTGGAGAGGTCGTCCCATGGAGGAAGCAACTTGGGAGACCGAGCGGGAGATGCGGAGCAGATATCCTCACTTGTTTGATGCTCCAGGTATGTTTCTTAACCCGCTCGCGGACGAGCGTTTGCTTAAGTTGGGGAGAATGTAACGACCCAGCCCGTCGTTACGGGAATTACCACCCTGTTACCTTGCATTTACATATATTATGCTTTTAAAACAGTATTAGAGTATATCGGGTGAGTTAGGAGTGGTTTGGATTGAAAATGCAACAAATAGCATGTTTGAAGAAAGCTTGAATATGAAAAGTCAACCAAGAGTTGACTATTGAGTTAGAGTGCTCGGAACCGGATTCTGATGATTCGATTAGTTCCGAGGGATCATTTATGACTTAGGAGAACAATCGGAATTGAATTCGGAGGTCCGGTGTAGTTTTAAGCTTGAATTGGCGAATGTTGAATTTTGGCGAAAACCGGATGGTAGGTGATATTTTGATCCGGGGTCGGAATGGAATTCCGACAATTTCTGTAGCTTCGTTATGTGATTTTGGATGTGTCTGCAAATTTTCAGGTCATTCGGATATCGTTTGATCGGGTTTTGGATTGAATGTTAGTTTTGAAAGTTTTGAAGGAACTTAGGCTTGAATCCGTGGATAATTGGTGATTTTGATGTTTAGTATGGTGTTTTTATGATTGGAACAAGTTTGTATCATGTTTTGGGGTATGTTAGTGGTTTTTGTTGGGGTCCCAGGGGGCCTCGGGATGATTTCGGACCATCAACCGGGCATTTGGACTTGGCAAAAATCTGCAAAAAACTGCAGGTTCTGCCCAGGCCCTTAAGCCTTCGCGTTCGCGTGACCAGTGTCGCGTTCGCGAAGGCCAAGCCTTTTTGTGCATCGCGTTCGCGGGAGAAGGAGTCGCGTTCGCGTAGGTCTGGGGTGTTAAGCATCGCGAACGCGTTGCTTGGGTCGCGTTCGCGTAGGGTCGTGGTGTTGTGCTTCGCGTTCGCGGGAGGTCTATCGCGAACGCGTAGAAGAAATCCGGGTGGCTGGGAGTTTGAACATCGCGAACGCGTGGGATGCGTCGCGTCCGCGAAGGGTAACAGGAATTGAGCATCGCGAACGCGTGGCCGGCGCCGCGTTCGCGAAGAGTAAGGCGGGGCTGTTCATCGCGAACGCGTAGAGGGTCACGCGAACGCGATGAACAATAGTGTCTGGCAGTGAATAAAATCCAGAAACAGAGGGGTTACGGGTTTACACCCCCAAAACACACATTTGAGCCCTAGAGAGAAGAAAACTCGAGGAAATCACTGAGAAGTCATCGGGAATTCGTCGGAGGTAAGATTCTTGACTCAAAAACATCATTTTATGGTAGTATTAACATCAATCTTCATGAAATTGGGTTGTAATCTTGAAGAAATGTGGCCTAAGTATTGAAAACGGGATTTTTGGATTTGGAAGGCCATTTGAACTCCGATTTCGTTAAATTTTATATGCACGGACTCGTGGCGAGATAAGGATCGCGTTGGTACTAATTTCGGAATTTTCCGGGCAGTGGGGCCCGGGGTCGGGTTTTACCAATTTAGTGTAATTATGCGAATTTCATATAAATTGAAGTGGGTTATGATTCTTTGACCCGTATTTGATATAATTATTGTTATTTGATTAGATTCTACACACGAGGCAGCTAAATTCAAAGGAAAAGGCATCGCGGACGATTCTTCGACCGGCTAGAGGTGAGTAGGTTGTGTATATGGTAGCCTGAGGGTTCGAAACCCCGGCTTAGCACATTGTGACGCTAATAGGGCGTGGCTCGCACACCGTGGCAGGTGCGGGATTGATTGTGATTGGGGATTGAGACTTGGTCCATCCCGGAAATGAATAATATGTTGTTAGTGTTGGAAATACACTGTATTTGATATATTTGTGGGCTGTAAGCCTTGTTTGGGGCCTTGTGCCGATCTGTAGCGTCCTTAGAGGACAATATTTATGTGATAGCTAAAATTGCTTAAATCACTAATCTCAGTCCTGGAAATGGAAATCACACTTTTGAAATGCTAAGTCACCGGCTTTTGCAAAATTAATAAAGTTAAAGTATTTTTCATAAATTATGAATTGAGAACTGGAAATAAGGAAAATGAATTGTTTTGTGACTTAATTGCTTATTGTGGACTGAGTGTGGGATCGGGCTGCACGCCGCAGTGGTTGATGTGAGGATCGGGCCTGCACGCCGCAGCAGTATTGCGCTTGGGCTGTAGGAGCCCCTCCGGAGTCCGTACACACCCCCAGTGAGCGCCGTCGACGTTAAATTGGATCGGGCTACACGCCGTAGCGGTTATGTGCATTGCATTGCATCTGTATTTGTTGAATTACTCTGTGGTAGCTGTATTGTATTATTGTTGCTAGTTCGTAGGAGATTCGGACTGTAGAGTAGCTTCATATTATGGTATTTTGTGGATTTCTTACTGTCAGCTACATATATATATTTGTTACTCACTGAGTACTTAGTACTCACCCCTACTCCCTGCACCTTTTGTGTGCAGACTCAGGTACTCAGGAGCAGTAGACGGGCATCTCCAGCGTTTACAGTGTCACATCGAGTTGCTGAGGTAGCTGCCTACGTTCGCAGAACCTAGCTTCTCCTCTCATTCCAGTTGTTATTTTATATTTTGTATTCAGACTTGAGTACTTCTATATCGTACTCTCTATTTCCTGTTGGGTTTTGTTAGAGGCTCTAGACTTGTGACTCCGGATCTTTGGGAGTGTCAGTACTTTTGTTCAGTATTATTATTATTGGGGTTCTTAAACTCATATATTCTTCTTGGGTTGTCCATTTGGGGACTGGTATTGTGTTATAATTAAATTGTTGGTCTGGCTGGCCTAGCTGGATTGTTGGGCTCCATCACGACCGAATTTGGGTCGTGACACCAAGTCAATACCAAAGTCAATATCTCTGTCAGGCGGCATGCCTGGTAGGTCTGCTGTAAATACATCCGGAAACTCCCTTACAATGGGGACCGAATCAAGACTGGGTGTCTCAGCCTCAATATTTCTAATGAAGGCCAAATAAGATAAACAACCCTTGCCAATTATTCTTTGAGCCTTTATATAAGAAATCACCCTGTCGGACACATAATCAGTTAAGCCACGCCACTCGATCCTCGGATTACCTGGAATAGCTAGTGTGACTGTCTTGGCATGACAGTCCATAATCGCATGGTAAGGAGATAGCCAATCCATGCCTAGAATTACATCGAAATCCACCATACCCAGTAATAATAAATCAACTCGGGTCTCCAGACCCCCAATAGTAATAATACAGGATCGATATACCTGATCCACAACAACAGTATCCCCTACCGGGGTAGACACATGTACGGGCAAAGCAAGAATACCACGGGTCATACCCAAATGATGTGCAAAATAAGTAGAGACATAAGAATAGGTGGATCCGGGATCAAATAAGACGGAAGCATCCCTGTGGCAGACTGAGATAATACCTGAAATGACCGCATCCGAAGCACTAGCATCCTTCCTATCCGGAAGAGCATAGAAACGAGCTTGGCCTCCACCAGTACGATCCTCACCCCTAGGGCGACCTTCTGGATACCTGGCCACCAGTCCTAGCCGACTGTGCTGGCGCTGAAGAAACAGGAGTAGAAGATGAAGGCCGATCCCTCTGCTGAGACCGCTTACGAAGCCACTGAGGACACTCTCTCCCGATATGGCCCAAATCACCGCACTCAAAACAACGGCTCGAAGATGGAAGAAGGGGCCGCCGAGGACCCCTCGCTACCGATGAACCCTCGTGCCGAGGAAGCGAGAGCGCAGCTCGAGCCGGAAGAGCACTCGCGTGCAGGCCGACTCGCCGACGGCTCGCCGACCCCGATAACCCCGCCGGCCTTGACGACCACGATCCGATGAAACCCCACCGGACTCGTACGTCCAGACTGATGAGACCCGAAAGAGCGACCTCTTGCTATGCTGAAATTGGCCCCTAGACGGAGCACCACCGTAACTGCCAGAACCACGAGGCCTCTTAGCCTCTCTCTCCTCTCGCTCTCTCGCGGCGATCTGTCTCAATGTGACGGGCACCATCAACCACCTCCTCAAAGGTAGCTGTCGAAACTCTCTCCGTGGTCATCAATATGCGGATGGGATAAATAAGACCATCAATAAATCTCCGAATCCTCTCCCTGTCTGTAGGAACCATTCACATGGCATGACGGGCCAGCTGTGTGAACCTCATCTCGTACCGATTAACTGTCATCTCTCCCTGCTTCAACCACTCGAACTGACGTCGCAGCTCCTCTCTCTGAGACTGAGGCACGTACTTCTCCAAAAATACCGTGGAGAACTGCTGCCAAGTGAGGGACGCTGCCCCAGCGGGCCTACGCCTCTCAAAATCCTCCCACCACTGGAATGCTGCACCTGTAAACCGAAAAGTGGTGAATGAAACACCGCCGGACTCTAGAATACCCGCAGTGCGAAGCATGCGCTGACATCTGTCAAGAAAACCCTAGGCGTCCTCGCCCTCCGCACCAATGAATGTCGGAGGCTGTAGCCTCTCAAATCTCTCCAAACGACGCTGCTCATCGTCGGGCATAACTGGAACCATATAAGCAGGAGCTGGTGCAACGGGCGCAACTGGCTGAACTGGCTCGGGTGTGCGAGCCACGGGGGTCTGATTCCCTCCCTCTGCCTGTGAAGAAGACGCTGCAACAGTAGCTGTAACTACCTGAGCCAAGCCTGTACACACTGATAAGATCTGGGCCAAGGTCTCCTAAAGACCCGGTATCACAATGGGCACTGCCGGTGCCTGAACCTGAGTTGCCGGAGCGTCTGCCGCTGGAACCTGGTCCTGAGTCTGATCGGTTGGTGGGTCAGCAGGTGCTGGCGCTGCTGCCCTACCTCTACCACGACCACGGCCTCTGGGTGCCATTGGTGGTCGTCCGCCACGTCCGTTAGCTCGTGTTCTCGCCATCTGCGAGAGAATAGAATATGGAAAGATTTAATTTCATGATAACACAAATCGCACGATATGAATTCAAGAAAATGAGGTTTTTCCTAAAGTTTCTGTAGCCCTTCGAAGATAGATACGGACGTCTATGTACCGATCTGCGAAAGACTACTAAACCGGCTCATGACTCGCGAGTCCTAATAACCTAGAGCTCTGATACCAACTTGTCACGACCCAAATTCGATCGTGATGGCGCCCAACAATCAAGCTAGGCCAGCCAGACCAACAATTTAATTATCACAAAATACTAGTCCTGTAACGACCCGACCGGTCGTTTTAGAAAATTACGCCCCAATCCCTAATTTAATTGTTCCCCTAAGTTCATTTCTGCTATTGTGGGTTGCCCGGAGAGTCGGTTCCGAAAATTTGAGCATTTTGGGACACTTAGTCCCTAAATAAGAGCTTTGAAACTAGAAAACGGTCCGTAGCCGGAACAGTGTTAAGACGATCTCGGAACGGAAATCTGATGGTTCCATTAGCTCCGTTAGGTGATTTCGGGGTTAGGAGCGCGTTCGGAATGTATTTTGGAGGTCCGTAGCTCAATTAGGCTTGAAATGCCGAAGATTGAAATTTTGGCGAATCCGAACGATAGGTGATATTTTGATCCGGGGGTCGGAATGGAATTTCGACAATTTCTGTAGCTTCGTTATGTGATTTTGGATATGTCCGCAAATTTTCAGGTCATTCGGACGTCGTTTGGACGGGTTTTTGATTGAATGTGTAATTTGGAATGTTTTAAGGAATTTAGGCTTGAATCCGTGGTTAATTGGTGATTTTGATGTTTAGGATAGTGTTTTTATGATTGGAACAAGTTCGAATAAGGAATTAGGATGTGTTGGTGTGTTTGAATGAGGTCCCGGGGGCCTCGGGGTGTTTTCGGAGGGTTAATCGGGAGAAAAATATGGAAAATTGCAGAAAATAGTGCACTGCTTCTGTTGTTTCCGCTCCTGCGGAATTATGGGCGCAGGAGCGGGTGCGCTGAAGCGGACCAGGAGCGCAGAAGCGCTGGCACCGCAGAAGCGGAGCATTTTCCGCTGAAGCGGAATCGCGGGAGCGGACAGGGAGCCGCAGAAGAGGCCATCGCATAAGCGGAAGGGAGCCGCTTAGGCGAGTCCGCAGAGGCGGACGCCTAGTCGCAGAAGCGGAAATATCCGCAGGAGCGATCGAGTCTCCGCAGAAGCGGACGCGTAGAAGCGGAAAATATTCCGCAGAAGCGAAAATCGCTGTAAGTAAGTGTATCAGAAGTTAGAAAATTTCAGAAACATTTTAACATTTGGGGGTCTCGGCTTAAGGGCGATTTTGGGCGATTTTGAGGAGGAAATCAAGGGAAATCATCAAGTAATCAACTATGAACTCATATTATGATTAGTATTGATAATATCATGCAATTATATCATGAAAATGGAGGAATTTGGGGTAATTATGGAGGATTTAGCCCTAGTCTCGGACTTTAGAAAATCAAGGTTTTGAATGGGCAAATGGAGTCCGATTTTGGTAAAATTGATATGCTTAGACTCGTATTGAAATGAGGGTTCCGAATATGTGACTTTCGTGATTTTTTCGATAAGCGTACCAAAAGTCGGGTTTTGGCAACTTGTGGGTTTTGGTGTATTTTGGAGTTATTTTGATTGGGTAATGCCCAATTGGCCTATTTTGATGTGACTCTATTGATTTTTATCAGATTCTACACTTGTGGAGGCCGACATTCGTGGCAAGAGGGTTATTGCTTAGCGGTTTTGTACCGGAATTGAGGTAAGTGGCTTGTCTAACCTCGTGTGGGGGAACTTCCACCCCTAGGATATTATGTGATAGTTTAAATGCCTTGTACGCGAGGTGACGGGCGTGTACATGCGCTGGTTGTTGTAACACACACCATATTTGAATTGTTCGATTAGTGATATTCCTGCTCTTAGGTGATAAAAGCGTTACTTTACCTGGTATTAGTTAGAAAAGCATGATTAGCTAGGATTCAACATGTTTAATTGCCTAGTTGACTTACTTGAACTCCTTGATAAATAGTTGGCACTAGCTTCGGTGAAGTTGTAATTAAACATATTATACTCTCCCTGTGTGTTTTCTTGATTTGATATGTTGGTGGACTGCGGGTTCAATTCCCGGAGATCCCAGGGCTGTGGGTTCGATTCCCAGAGACCCGAAGTGATATTTGTAGGGACTACGGGTTCGATTCCCGAGATCCTGAGTTATTGGTAGGGACTGCGGGTTCGATTCCCGAGATCCTGAGTTATTGGTAGGGACTACGGGTTCGATTCCCGAGATCCCGAGTTATTGGTAGGGACTACGGGTTCGATTCCCGAGATCCTGAGTTATTGGTAGGGACTACGGGTTCGATTCCCGAGATCCTGAATTATTGGTAGGGACTACGGGTTCGATTCCCGAGATCCTGAGTTATTGGTAGGGACTACGGGTTCGATTCCCGAGATCCCGAGTTATTGGTAGGGACTACGGGTTCGATTCCCGAGATCCTGAGTTATTGGTAGGGACTACGGGTTCGATTCCCTTTATTTGATGTGTTGGTGGACTGCGGGTTAAATTCCCGGAGATCCCAGGGCTGTGGGTTCGATTCCCAGAGACCCGGAGTGATATTGTTTATGGACTGCGGGTTTGATTCCCAGAGATCCTAAGTTATTGATATATTATTGAGATATGGGCCGCGGGTTCGATTCCCCGAGACCCAGGGATACTGTTAATAGGACTGTGGGTTCAATTCCCACAGATCCTGGATTTGTTTATTTGAGTTGGTTATTTGTTGTTAGCTTAATCGTAGACGGTTGCAGTAATTTTCATAATGTTGTTATTTCGGAAATTATTATCATTTAAACTGTTTATTTTGTTTTCATCATTATATTATTGTTTCTCAGTAGGGCCCTGACCTACCTCGTCACTACTCCATCGAGGTTAGGCTTGGCACTTACCGAGTACCGCCGTGGTGTACTCATGCTACTCTTCTGCACACTTTTGTTGTGCAGATCCAGGTACATCAGAGCAGGCTCGTACTAGGTGATTCCGCAGCTTTCTGGGAGACTTCGAGGTATGATCTGCTACGTCCGCGGATCCGGAGGCTTCCCTTCTATTCTAGTATTACTAGTTGGCATTTTTCTTCATTTCGTTGTTAGATACTCTTTACACATAGAGCCACAGTTGTATTTCCCTTTTAGTCTGTGTTACCGTGGGGTTCCGGATCTTGGTAGTGTTTTATTCATTGTGTGACGGATGTATGTGCCAAGCGGCACGGATTACATATCTTTTATGTTATTTTCCGCTGTTTCTTATTTAAGTATTTATAACTTATAGATTCCGCAACGTGTTAGGCTTACCTAGTCGTGGGGACTGGGTGCCATCACGACATGTTCACAATTGGTGAACTAGGGTCGTGACATA